>JASGXE010011780.1:0-13423 GCA_030068105.1 Sinentomon sp. SZTP_YWyxl
TCAATGAGAATGAAATTGCATCATGATAGATTTGATTTGATGGCAATGAAGAAGGGGAGGAATTGCAGCCAACGCATGGAAAATAGGCTGAGCAGAGCAGAAGATAATATGGAGGAGTCAGTCGTTTGAATACGATTCCTACTGGTGTCCGTCTTCTCTACCTATCATATCAAACCAATTATTGAGAAGGTGTTTTTGTACCTGTGTCACTGCCTCTTTTGGTCAATTATTTGATCTCTTATTTCTCGTTCATTTCATCAATGACGTCATGATTGTTTACATCATTTTCCAATAAATTGGTTTTGAATTTTTGCATGAAATCCCAAAAAAAAAAAAAAAAAAAATCATTCGGCGCAGTTTCTTTGAGCCCCAAAAGTCACGTTTGGACGTCGTGCCGACCAGGGATGTTCATGCCCTTTCACAATTTTACCTGAGAAACTGCTTAAAATTACCCGAGATTACCTGATTTGAACAGAGTTTTACCCTAGAAACTACCCTATTTTTTTTTCATGTAATAAAGCATGTATAGTATAGGCCAGCAAAGCCAACAAAATAGAAAGTAGGCACGCACTTGGCAAGTTGCATGCCTTGGCATTTCATAAGTCATGCAACCAGTAACCAGGGTTTTTTTTTTTTCTATGGTTTCTTATTTTATTTTATTTTTTTGATTTAATAGGTATTTTCATTTTCAACTCCATTCCAAATCGAATTTTGACAATTATTGACAACATGACCATTCTCAATTTCATTTCACAATAACATGCATCCTCAAAGGATTACAAATAAGTGATATTCAACGAAAGAAAAAAACAAGAAAAATACAAACTCACTCATGGACGAGCAGCTCGAAGCGGATTCACATATTATTCCAGGTGAGGTAGCTCCATTTCGGATACGATCATGTGCACAAAACACACCAAGTTAGTACTTAATGTGTGTTCCAAATAAATGTTGAAAACAGCGTTGCATCGGAACAGCATAGAACATGTTCCAAAGTGGAATAGGTAGTTCAATCCGATTTGAGACAGCTCAGATTGGCAGTTGTTTGTGCATACAAAGCAAATAAATATTGGAGTGCCAGGGCAGTCCACCTAAACAAGGAAGAAAAATATTTTGACATTAGTGTGTGTATTCCAAGAGGGGTACCTAATGTATGAGATATGCTGTAAAGAAATACTTGACCTATCAGCACCAGAAGTAAGGATAGAGGGCAAAAACAGCATTGCTGCTTGTAGCCCAACCTAACCACCAAAAAATATTGCGAGGGGAGTGTGAGGTCTACATGACGCAGACTTCAAGGGTCAAATGGTTGCGGTAGACAATAGCTATGCAATGATTGTGAACCAAATCTATGTTGTGCAGCCAATTCCTTCCATACTGTCCAGTGTGCCTAATGCATGCATTGTCCCCACTCACAAGCAGGAGTAAACAACGGTTGCAGTTTTATCACGGGTGAGCCTATGCACACAATTCACCACAGCACACAGGGCAATTCAGAGGGAAAAGACCACAGATATTCATTTGAACAAATTTGACCAAAAGAAATGAGAACAATTACAACAAAAAATAAGAACATGTGAAACACTCATTTATCACATTTCTACGATTTTAACAAAAAATGGCAAAACAATAGCACAGCGGAGTAGAAGGATATAGTGTGCGCACGAGCGCTTGTTGCGCGTTCCGTCCGCAGGTAGGCGCTGATGTCGAAAGAGGGACGACTCGGCGAAAAGGCAATTCGTTTTGCTTGCGGAACGCCATTGAAAATGGGAATGAATCCAGTGAATTTTCTGAGAAATTTTCATGCAAACAACCTTGAACTTCATCAGGGAAATCGCGAAGGCACCCGTGAATACCCTGAATGATCACCAGGGCCGTTCGTTTTGGAGCAATGGCCCTTGAATGGTGCAAGACATCCGAAAAAGAGGGAGTGATCCTGAAAGTCGGTGACACTTGGAAAATAGACCAGGAACAATCCTGAGTGAGATCGCAGACCAGGAACGACCTTCAGTGAGATCGGGGAAACACAGAAGACCTCCGTAAGCACCGTGAAAGGTCACCCAGGGCCGTCCGGTTTGGAGGGGGACACATAAAAAAGAGGGAATGATCCAAAAAGTCGCCGAACACTGGGAAGCAGGCCAGGTTTGACCCTGAATTTCGTCGCAGAAACCCGGAAAACCCCCCAGGAGCAATCGTGAAAGGTCATTCAGGGCCGTCCAGTTTGGCTCTGTGTCCCCGAATGGTGGGCTACACCAAAAACCGAGGGAATTATCCAAAACGTTGGTGAAAAACCCGGCAATATAGGCCAGGAACGACCCTGAATTTTGATGGTTGAAGACCATGGAGACCCCCTTGGAGAACCCTGAAAGGTCAATCAGGGCCGTCAGGTTCGAGGTTATGAAAACCATATGAAATGATTCTGAAAGCAGGTGGAGCACCTCTCCAAGGAACGACCCTGAATTGATATAGGAATATCCGACTTCTGGTTACAACCATGAGCTGCCACCCAGCAACCTTGCACTAGCGAAATAAACATTCGCCGTCAGCGGTCATTCGAATTTGGCTGGTTGGGTTCGTTTGGGCTGTTTGCGGGCGCGCAATCATTTTCGTTGACCTCAGGGCCTCCTCTTCAAAAAGTGTCTATGGTTTAGGTTATTCCTATTCCTTCTGGGACTTTCAGTCAGGCCTATCCCAGATCCGATTCGGGATCATTCACGGTCTGTCACCAAGTTCTTCACCATCAGGGTCATTTGATGTTTTGGTGCTTTTTTAAACTCTTGCACTTCCATCCCTCTTTCTGAAATGTTCAAATTCCTTGTTTTTCCTGGGATCCCCATCTTTCGGGGGTCATGGCGCCGAACCGGACGGCCCAAGGTAACTGTTCAGGATTTTTCCCTGGGGCTGAGTTCTGCACCCTCGATCAACTGCGAGATTCGCCCCCAACAGACTTCCGACTGTCTCACCGGCTATCAGGATCAGTCCTTTTTTTTTGGGGTCCCCAAATTCGGGGGCCCCACCTTTCGGGGCACAGTTCCCAAAAGGATGTGCGCAAGGTGACCGTTTGTGGTTGATCTCGGGGGGGGGGGTTTCGGGCATCCCCGATTAAATTCAGGGTGATGTGGCCGTTCCCCGACGATTTCCAAGTGTTCCACCGACTTTCAGGTCGTTCCCCGTTTTTCGGCAGTCTCGCCTACCAACAAGGGGCCATAGCTCCAAACCAGACAAACCTGCGAGTTACTGTTCAAGGTTGTACCCGGAGGTTTTCGGGTGCTGCCGATCAAATCATTCAGAGTCGTTCCTGGCCGATTTGCAAATGTTTCACCGACTTTCTGGGTCATTCGTGTTTTTCGGAGGGCCTTGCCCACCATTGTGGTCATAGCTCCGAAGAGGACAACTCTGACTGACCGTTCAGAGTTGTTTTCGGGTGGCTATACTGATTAATTATTCAGAGTTGTTCGTTCCTGGCCGATTTCTAATTGTTTCACCGACTTTCGGAGTTATTTCCTGTTTTTCGGGGGGTCTCGCCCACCAATTGGGGCCTTAGCTCCGAACCGGACAGCCATGAGTTACCGTTTAGGGTTGTTCCCGGGGATCTCCGGAGTTTTCCGATCTTTTCAGGGTCGTTTCTGACCGATTTTCCAAATGTTTGTACTTCTTTTTCGTGCCATTGCCTATTGTTCGGAGTCTCTCACAATTCGGGGGCTACAGTTCAGAAAAGGACGGCCCTGGGTGATCTTTTGTTCCAAAGGTCATTTGGGATTTCCCCTATGTAATTCAGGGTACGTTCCCTGATGGTTTCGCAAAAGTTTGGGATTCCCTTTTTGGCAAACACGCACTGCGACTGACTGCGCGTCCATCTGATCTGCGTCTTTCTCGTCCCTCTTTCGAAGGTGGCGCCGCAGATGCAGAAGAAATCCGCAGTCCACTCTCTGTCCATTGAAAAGTGCCTCTGCGCGCACACTATTAGACTTCTACTCCGCTATGACAATAGGAAAGAAATAGCCTATAGCAATTTCATAGCAGGGTCAACGACAACCAGTAACCAGAGTCAACCAGTAACCAGGGTCAACTGAGTGCGCTCAATGTCGACAGGATCGGTGTCAGTTGCACTGACACGGTACAACTTGATGAGGCCTGCTCCTCTTTGGCAGAGGTTTCCTGAGCCTCAGCATCTGTCCGTTCTTTGTCACCTGTTTTAAAACCACTATGTGATTCAACCTCTCAACAATATTTTAACCTCTCTTCATTGGTATTGGTCTCAGCCTTCTTCAACGAAACGAAATCGGAAATAATGATGACAAATAAAACGTCTGACGCCAACGAACGAATGTCGAAACGAAATTGTCGAAATTCCGAATCAAAATTCGAAAACGAACAGAAGCAGACGACACATGACGAAACCACAGGAGGTTCTGCGGCAGTGCGGCGTTGCCGAATTTTGCTTTCGTTTCGACTTTTTTTCAATTTCGACAAATTTGAATTTCCGAAATTGAAATTCAATGCAATTTAAAAAATATTCAATTATTTTCATATTAAATGAAAAATTAAATTTAATTTCGAGCTTTTTTCAAAAAATTCGGTCAATAATTCATTTTTGCTACTTTACCCGAGATTACCCGAGATTTTCGCCTACCCGAGATCTACCCTAAACAGGTCTAAATTACCCGAGAATCGGGTAATTACCCGAGGATTAACAACCCTGTCAAAATTCGAAAACGATCAGAGGCAGACGACACATCGCCTTGGACAAATCAAAGGGAGCTTTGTGCAAAAAACTTTCATTTCTGCTCCTGCGATTTTCCATTTGAAACCCATTGTTGTTCAACAATATATTTGTCATTTCTCTGTTTTCACTTAGCACCCTTTAATTTGTCCAAGGCAAGGCGACATGATGAAACCACAGGAGGTTCTGCGGCAGTGCGGCGTTGCCAAATTTTGCTTTCGCTTCGACTTTTTTTCAATTTTGACAAATTTGAATTTCCGAAATTGAAATTCAATGCAATTTTTAAAATATTCAATTTAATTTTTTTCTCAAATGAAAAATTAAATTTAATTTCGAGCTTTTTTCAAAAAATTCGGTCAACAATTCATTTTTGCCACTTTACCCGAGATTACCCGAGATTTTCGCCTACCCGAGATCTACCCTAAACAGGTCTAAATTACCCGAGAATCGGGTAATTACCCGAGGATTAACAACCCTGGTGCCGACGTCCGTGAAACACCGATCGGCAAACTGTCCATGTTGTCACAATCGGGGAACGGTCGGTCGGCAATTCACAAAATTTTCACCATATCGGCAAATGATGGGGAAACCATCCTGAAAAATGTTCAAAATTTTTGGTTGGGCTTTTTTGAGACGTGGAAATGGGATTTTTCCTTCTTCTTTGCTCAAGGCAACGAGAAGGGAAACGCTTGAGGGCAAAAAGATGCCCTTGTCAGAAAAAAATTGATCGGGCACAAATTTTCCATTTATTTTGCCAACGTCGGCTCGACGTCGGCCCAACATGAAGTTCCCGAAAATGTTGCCGACGGTTGACGGACCGCCTGTTTTTTTCCAATCCACTTCCGCATGCGCGTCTCTGATTGGTTGTTGAGAATTCCAGCCAATTTCGACATCCAATTTTCAAAACCAAACTTAACCAAACCTAACCTGACCTAACCTAACCTAACCTGACCCAACCCAACCCTATTGCGGGTAACAGTTCCAAAGTACTGACTACCACCTAATCCCCGCCTCAGCCGCCTCCTCCGCCTCAGCCGTCTCAGCCGCCTCAGCCGTCTCCTCCGCCTCAGCCTCCTCATCCGCCTCCACCGCCTCAGCATGGTCCGGTAAATCGGATGAGGCTGCTGAGGCGGATGATGAGGCGGCTGAGGCGGATGATGAGGCGGCTGAGGCGGATGATGCGGCTGAGGCGGAGAAATTGTTTTGCAATCACCATTTTATTTTGGTAACAGTTCCAAAGCACTGACTACCACCGCTTCCTCCGCATCCTCCGCGTCCTTCGCCTCCTCCGCATCCTCCGCTTCCGTCCCAACGCCGCTTATTCCGCTTCATAAATGATGCGGCGGAGCCAAACATGATGCGGCGTCATTGTTTGACTTTGTTTTTTTCATTTATTTATTTTTTTGGGTTATGTTGTTTATAAGGGGGGGACACAATTGCACGGCAACAGGGAAACATTTTCAGAAAAAAGCTGTACTCTTAGCCGTGCGTATCCCCCCTTATAGGCTCCTGCAGACGGTACAGGGTGTGCTTTTTCTCTGTCGTGCAATTATGTGTACTCCAACGGTTTTCTTTTGCATTTTCGTTGCTATACTGCCTGCATTATTTTTTCTTATTCTGTATTTGTAATTGCGGGCCGAGGAAATCATGGGGTTTAGTCGCTTAATGAGAGATCGCGCAGGGAGATCAGGTCAGGTTAGGTCAGATTGGATTAGATAAGGTCCAGGTTGTTTCAAGTAGGCCCAAAAAGGTACACTGCGCAGAAACCCTAACCTGACCTGACGTAACTGTCGGGGGGGAAGAAAATTAGGTACACACTGTTTGACTTTAGTCGAAATGAGAACCAAAGTGTTGTGATTCCTTTGACCAATCTGAAGAGTCACTGTAAATTAAACTCTCACCCTCAGAATGATCCTCATTGGGTTCAGGTTGACTGCCTCATGATGACTTAAGATAATTCATGTCTGATTCGTATGCTGAAGATCTATAACAGCAGCTATGAAATGTAATTTGAAAACAACCAAGTCTTTGAGAATTCGAGGGCAGAGAGAGGCAAGGCCACAAATAAAGTCAGTGAGCAAGAGACATCTGCAGGGTAGGGGTAGAACCCATTGAAATAAATTGATAAATAGAAAGGGAGAACCACTCAGCCACTCAACATAAAAAATTAAAAGGCCCTTTCGATTTCAAACTTTAATGGACCAAACATTCCTTTCTCATCATCAAACATTGTGTTAGAACATGGCTTCTCAAACAAAGCCGAACACCTTCATAACATGGTTTACAATGAAATCAAGAAATAATAATCATCACCCACAGGTGCACAAAATGCATTAAAACAACAAATCATAAGGTCGTGATAATGAAAGCCTGATAAAAACAATGCTTCGGCCTGGCTGCTCTCATTCAATTCCTACCATAACCTTAAAACTTATGCAAGGATTTCCCACCTCACCATGATGCTTCAAGACACCTCTGTATAAGCAGCTCGTGTCTGCGATCTGGGTATCACTACCGAATTTGGCTGTCATCCAATCCAGGAAATTCGGCGAATTAGCAGCTGCAGCCTGCTCACCAATTTGCCCTGACTTTCATGTGATTGAAGAAATGATGACGAATGATAAAGGGACTCATTTGCCCAATGAAGAAAGACGGTACTAGAAGTTGTCCAAGCTGAAGGTCTCAATGCCACGAAGATTCCGTTTGCGTTTGTCGTAGCCAGCAACTGCAAGCTGAATAAAGGGAAGGAGCAAAAGAATCATGAAACCCCAACTTATGACCCCTGGAAAAAAGAATCTCTACTCCTACCTAGAAAGACATAAAGGAACAAGAAATTGTTGTGTAACTCCCTCACGTCATACCCAACTCTTCCACTCCTCCATATCTCAATGATTATTTTCTTGTTCCTTTATATTTTTCAGATAGGTAGGTACCTGCTCATTACGTGTCAAAGAAATGAAGCATCACCATTTGAAACAGAAGTGACCAACACAAGTCGAAAGAAAATGGTTGTCAAGATACGCAAAACTCAAGATGAAAGAAGCAATTCTCATTCCGTGTTACCAGATAGCCACTGAAATCCATGGACGATGGAAAGGCACACATGCCATTGTAACGGTACTTTTCAACTTAATTTAAAAGGAATCTGACTATCTGTACGTATTGAAACTGGTCAAAATAAAACTGACAATACCAAAACAAAACAGTGCCAAAATCATTACCACCAACATCCATCATGTAACAGAGCAAAATGACTCCATATATCCTGGCAATCAAAGATTATTCCCTGAGATCACTCAGTCTTTCAAGGCACATTCCCATTCTTAGATATTCATCTTTGGTCTGACATGTGCCTGTGCCTACCAAATTTTTGCACAACACAGCTCTGAAAAAAATCAAATGATGCCAACATTTTCTGGACATCACCGATAAAGTGTCAACCTGCAACTTGAGGATGTCATTTATTATTCAGTCCCTCTAAACTGGATTCATGACCAACCTCTTCCGAGAGAAAACACCCAGAGAAACTATTGAAGCTAATCTCCAGTCCTCCAAAAGGGTTTGGAAAAAGTGTACACCCCTGCAACAAAATTCAACACTTACCCCAGAGCTGTGTTTAGCCGGGCACAAGAAATAGACCTTTGAACCAGCACATTCAATAATTATCAATGGGAATGACTATCCCAAAAGCCGCACATTTCAAGCAATGCACATTTGACATCAATGTTAGCTTGGAATAAACAACAATTTTACTGTGGATAATCCTGATTTTAAGGAAAATAGAAATTCAAATAACTGATTAGCCTACTTCGATATTCAACAGATCGTTGCAGCAAAGCTAAGTATCTCCAGTGTGAATGACAAAACCTGGGGAAACTTGATGGACTAACAGGAAACCCCAATTTGGAAACATTTTGCCATGGCCTACAGTCGTCAAAGCAATGAATAAAATTATTGCTCATCACAGGTAAAATGGATGCTATTTTCCAAGCATAAGATGTTGGGAAGGAAAAGAGAAAAGCCTCAAGTTACCTACTCCCAAAGATTTTCACTGCCAAAAGATGCACACTTGTCAAACTACAGAATGTTATGATGGTGGCTCCACGAAAATCTCGTGAAACTCGAGATTGCAACTTGTGCAGAAGATTTTCCGGTGGCGCATTCAATAGTCTCTACACAAATTTGAAATAAATCAATTTTTCGCAAGATCGCAGAAAAACCAACACTGCAACAAGTTGAGCAGCCAAAATATGCGTATTGACCAGCTTTAGATATTTTAACCTAAATGAAGTGGCAAACTGTGACCAAAGGTCACAGGATGCTCACACAACCGCCCCCAACTTTTAGATTCGCAGTATGGGACCTAACATGCAGGTACCATTTGCGAATCGTCTTTTTATACCAAACACCTGTTGTACTGTAACCCTGCAAATGAGAGAGACGAAATTAACTTTTCTTTATCCGAAATTCCAAAAATGTGTTGCTGAACTTCAGCCTTCACCGTTAATGATCCCCACACGAGACCTCTGCATCCTCCCTTGTCCACCACTTCGAAAGGTAATTTGGGACAAACCGAAGGACACAGCAGCTCCACGTGGTTTATTTTCAAGTGAAGACTGAAATGTGAGCTTTCTTTGTCCAAAAATCCAAAAAAAAAAAAATGTTGTGGAATCTCAAACTTCGCCATTAACACCCCCACAAGAGACCACTGCCTCCTCCCTTGTCCACCACTTTCATCATGTGAAAGGGAAACTGGGACAAACCGAAGGAGACAGCAGCTCCACGTGGTTGTTTCAAGCGAAGACTGAAATGTGACACCTTGTAAGCACCTATTTATTTATTGTTGTGACCTGTGCAAAAAATAGTTTTGAGTGGGATGTGAAAACAGAGGACGCGAGGCCCACCTCATTCATTTGCTAAATGATGTTCAAGGCTAACGAGGGGATGTCTTGACTTCGTCCCGAAACTCCCTTTGCAGGCATCTCCGCGGAGAGTAAAATTGGCAAAAACGAAGCCTGAAACGCCGTCACAACATCCTCCCGATGCACAGCAAAAGACATGAACCTCACCTCCTCTGCTCTGTGTCTGGAGTGGTAAGCACCACCCGTGATTCCATCTGTGATTTCTAACCTAATTGCATATCTAATTCATAATGAAATCATTGAATCGTCCCGGCAACTTCCTATCTCTAGGTTTCCTGACAGCTGGCGCATCAGAAGAGTCGGAATTGTGAGAAGCAAGAGAAGCATCATCACCCAATGATGCATTACCATCAACCACACACGCATCATCAGATACCTCAACACTCGAGTCAGTCTCCGATGAGGAACTTGATGACTGATCAGAGCACCCCTGACCATGCACCGGTCTCACTGATGATGATGCCTTGACAGATTTCTTATACATTTTATATGGAAATAAACGACTGACATGCAATTTTTGTTGTCTCCCTCGAGAACGAAGAGGTTTTATCATTACGTTGCCGTCCTCAAAAATGTCCAAAATAATCTGAGCTTCACTGTACTTCGGCATCATTTTTCCCATGACATTTTTCGACAAATCACTTTTATTTATCAAATCATGTTTTACAATGTCCCCAATTGCAAAGTGATGGGGAGGAAACTTCTTGTCATGCACTTCTGCATTTTTCTGAAACTGGGTGACAAATTGTCTTTTAACAAATTCATATATTTCCTGCCTGCACAGCATATTCTCAGCACCTCCCTCGGGCAAATCAGCCAATTTTTCAGGTGCCCACAACGCAATCTCTGCAGGTGTCAAGAGAGGCCTTCCAAAAACAACCTCCGCAGGAGAAAGCTTGTGTGAATCATGCTTCGTAGCATTTATGCACATGACAAAAAATTTGAGATGTTCATCCCAATTAGCTTGATTTTCATTCAGAAAACAACGCACCATATCTCTGATAGTTTTGATGGCTCTTTCAGCTAAGTTTCCCTGGTGGTGGCCAGCTGTAGTGTAAATTGCCTCAATTTCAAAATCTTTGCAGAAGCTTGTGAACAATTTAGATTTGAACTGACTTCCCAGATCTGAGACAAAGGCAACAGGGACACCATACCGAGATATGATATTCTCCAGCAAAATTTTGATGATAGTTTGCGCTGTTGTTTTCTTAATAACAAAACATTCCAGGAACTTGCTGAAGGAATCAATACAAACAAGGAGATACCTCATCTTTCTCTGATTGTACGGAAACTCCGCAATGTCAAGGCAACATCTGTGAAACGGAGCAAACACATTTTCAGTTTGTGCAAATCAATTTGTTGTTTCGGTTTTACAACATGCATGTGCTTGTTCTGTTGGCAAATATCACAGGACTGCACAATTTTCTTCACGTCATCAGCCATATTTTCCCAAGCGGCAATTTTTCTGATATTGTCGAGAGTCTTTTCCCAACCAAAATGACCATTGCTCAAGGAACCATGAAACTGCCGCACAAATCTTTCAATAAAATGCCGTGGGATCCATACGACCCTGCCGAACTTTTTGGTTTTCATAAATATAACACCAGAGGAAAGGGTGCATTTCACAGCAAATCTCATTGCATCTGGAAAGCAATCCTCAAGAGCACGAGATCCCTCCAAATATTGAAAAATTTCATCCAAAAAAGGATCAGCCCTCTGCTCAGCTGCAATCTCAGCCAAAGAAAATCCTGCATAAAGCGAAGGATTTTGATGATAGGCTTTTGCTGCAGCCACAACAATTGTTTCTTCAGGCTCACCATTTAAATTAGAGGGACTGCTAACACTTTCGGAAATCAAGCCAGTGCTTTTGATGACTCCTTTTTCCAATGTGTTTATAAACAAGCAATTCAAATTGCAAGATTCGCCAAATTCTTCAGAAAACGGGCCTTCATATGCTGAGCCTAACTCCTCGTTTTCTTCATAAAAGCCAAGAGGAACTCCAGCAGTGGACAAAAGCATGGTGACAAAATTCGGATGTAAAGTTGGCACATCAGCCTTCTGTGCGACTCTTCTTCCCCTCATGAAGAGTTTAGACACAATTGGCTGATCTTCATCCACAACATTATTGAGTGTCGCCATTCGCGTCTGACTGGATGTGGCAACTCGGGAAAAGTAATCAACCACTTTGTTGAATTTGCCTGGCCGATGGACTATTTCAGACCTAACCTAACCTAACCTAACCTAACCTACCGTAACCTTTCAAAGCGCCTAACCTGCCCAACTGTCTACCCACCCTCCAGAGAAATAAGGCACACCCTGTGCCTATGCTGGTGCCAAAAGGGGACCAATTGCCGGCTAAGGGTACATCTTTTTTCTGAAAATGTTTCCCTGTTGCCGTGCAATTGTGTCCCCCCGTATAAATACTTAAACCCATTTTTTTTTTTTTTACTCTTTGTTTTTTTCTTGATCTTATATCTACAAAGACATTGAAAGCTATGGAAATGTGTTGTTATTTGGAAATGTTTGAATGACCAAAAAGAAAACATAAAAAAAACAAAAAAGAAAAAAAAAAAAAAAAAAAAGAAAAAAAAAAAAAAAAAAAATCAAAGAACAAGAAACAAAAAAAAGACGAATGAAAAAAAAAAAAATTTCCCCCTCAGCCCCTCATCCGCCTCATCTGATTTTTTTTTTTTTTTTTTTTTTTTCTCCTTTCTCCAGCCGCCGACGCGATCGGATCGGAAAATTTTGCCTGCGCTCGAATTCGAAATTCAACATGGCCGTCAATTGAGCCATTTTTTGATTTTTCAGTGTTTTGATTCTTTATTGCGTTGTTTCCGACGTTTTTGCGGTGAAGCAGTGGTCTGTCCTGTGGAGCCAGTCGAGAGTGTGCTGATACAGGCGAGAGTGTGCTGAGATTGTGAGACTGTGACTCTTGAGCGCATCGGATTCCGGTCGTTGGTCCTTTTCGCTTCCCGACAAAGTAAACCTTTCAGGTGGTTAGGACGGAGAGGACCCGCGACAATTGGGAGACGGTGCGTCTCGGGTGTTGCATGCGTGACCTTAACCTGCAGGACAGACGGCTGTTTTGTTGCAAGGGGTCGGAAATGGCCGCAGTGGCAAATCTTGTTTTTTCATTCTGGCTTCTGTTGTTTTTGTTTTTTGCTTTCACCTCAAACCCCGCATCCAGTTATTTTTCGTTGGGGCTTGGCGCCAAGCCACCCATAGGTACATCATAAAAATCCAATTTCAGAAAATTTTCTCTGGTTCCTTCCCACGATTATTCCGATATCGCCATGAAGGATCATGGGTCAATCTCTCTTGGTAGACAGAATTGGATTTTTGGTCGAAGTGCCTTGCCCTCGCCTTGGGCTCTTGTCTTTTCCAGCTTCTGTTGATTTGTTGTGGAGATGTTGAGCAGAATCCTGGGCCAACTCCCCCCGTATCCCAACTTCCAAACCAAAATCGGCAAATGCCGCTGCCGGCAATTCGAAAAAATCAAAAGCCAACCTTGCTTCCGATTCTGATGATTGGATCATGTGTGATCAGTGTTCACAATGGATACCTTTTGGATCGTCTGGATTGTCTGTGTCCTTTCGGGATGCGGGTGCCCTGCCATATACTTGCAGATTTTGCATCCTCACAGCTGAAGTGGCTTGTCTCAGGGCCGAAATCTGCAACCTAAAGGCAGAGATGCTGGAGTTGCGCAGACCAAGGTCACCACAACCACCACCACCACCCTGCCCACTTGAAGCTGATGTCTCCATTCTTAAAGCGCAGG
>JASGXE010011781.1:0-14311 GCA_030068105.1 Sinentomon sp. SZTP_YWyxl
TCTTGTACATTGATATGCCATGTCAGAGGTGAAATAAACTGTTTGAGTAAATTTTGCTGTGATTTAATCTGCTCATGCTGAGTGAAGCCTAAAAAAAGATGCGACGATTGTTGCATTTGTGAGTTGAAGAACCACTTGTTTTCATTCGATTTTCCAAAAAACTCTTTTTGAAAAACCACCATCCAACATTTTATTATCGATTGTCCAGGCAAACAAAAAACATCTTGCAGAAATTCCCATCCTTCATACCAAGCCATCTTACCTCCTCTATAACATCTTGAAAACCACCTGTCTGTCTCCACTTCGTGTTCCACTGGAGTTATTAAGCTGTAGATAACTGTGTGGGAGGGCCAACTGTGTTGAATCACCATTTTGCTTAGATACATGCTCATGTGAAGACAGTGAAGTTATTGGGTGCATGAATTCAATAAAAACCATTCATGAGAAAGTGACATGCACCATAGGTACTATCACGTCATCGTGTAGGATTTTTATGTTGCAGTCATTAAAATCAGTGACAACTTAACAGTAAAGTTAGGTAGGTACCTACATGAACTTGCAGTAGACATTATCTCCCGTTGTTTGACTTTTCAGCACTGTATAGCAACAGGTGCAAAGGTTGTCCCATCATCAGGTAGGGGCCTACAGATGACCGCAACAAAGGCACAGTTAAACGACTTTGAGCATGGCATGCTTTTTCCATGGTCGTCTGCTCATTTGCATGCACCTGCACCCAACCTGATGATTGGAGCTTGACATGACAAAATGTGTGGGTAGGTAGTGCGTAAATTCCAAACAATGTGGACAATCAACTGCACGTCTGTGTGACTCTATACAGGGTTTCCTAATAGTCACTTGACGACCCCTGCTATTTGCTGGTTTTCAATCTTCTCTTGTGGGGCTATTTCTACAATTTCAGGTTCAGATTGGGATCCCAATTTCGAATTGGAACAAACTCCACTCCAAACGTCCAGAGTTGCTCCAAAAGTGCAATGCACTTTTCTGGGTTTGTCAAATTACTTTTGGGAAACCCTGTTTAAGTAGATGACCTGCCAACATTCTCCAACATTCACCAGCCATTTCAACATCACCATGAAAATAAAATAAAAACCTATTCTTGCTTGGCACCTGCCCACCATGGAGTCATTTCTTGATTGTCACGAACCATGCAGACCCATGGACATATTGTGGTGGGATGGTGTCTTTTTGAGCTAGTATGCATTCTTCTATTTCTTGATTATTCTCAGGAATTTTTTTCTTTTTTCTCCCTCTCCCTTTCTCATCAACCAGCTGAACGCCAGACAGAATCGACTTGCCTGCAAGACATATTTACCAATTAAGGTCAAAGGTGTTTTATTCAATTACATCCTTGATATGAAAGGAGAATTTGTTAACAAGGAATTGTTCGATGCTACTGCTGGTCTGAGCAGGAACTTAAAATTTGTTCCAAAGTAAATAAATATAGTCATTTTTCACAACAGATGTTGTTTTAATTGAGATTTTTTGTTTTAACCAGTCTTCGTTTTTTTTTTTTTTTTTTTTTTTTATGAAAAGTCCTGTCACCATCTGCTCCAAAATCCTCAGGAATTCGATTGTCTTTCTGCCATGCCTTGCTCTGTTCCAACTTGAAGGTACACAGTAAAAATTAAGAATAAGAGGTATAGAATAATCAGGCCTGTCATTGTTTGCAAAATTGAGTTGGACAGACAACTGGGACAGACACTCACAATGAGGCTGCATCACACCCGTCCGTCCATGTCAAATCTTCAAGTGGCGAATAATTTCCAGTGACAGAGAGTGTTTCAGTGGATGTTTTTGTGCTGAAACTCATTGGGTGAAAATGTTTTATGCAAAAGTTTGCATTCTGTTTGAAAAACACTTTGGTGAGGAAAACAAGGCACAGACAAGCCTTGTCATTATGGGCATTATTTTGTGTAAAAAACAACAGCCATCCGATTCATATCCGTTGGCAAAGATATTTTCGAGAGCAATTTCAATTTTGTGTTCACAGGTGAAAGTTCAATTTCACAGAAGAGGCCATTGGTTAATCTGAACAGATGCAGGGTGCTTCTAAAATCCAGTTTTGTACCTTCTGCAAAGAACAGAAGCTGGAGAAGTGGCCCCATGTCTTGAAAAAAGAGAGGTTTCTTTATTTGGAAGTGAAAAAAAAAACAAGTCGGAACCAGCCAACCCTTGTTGATTTGACTTTCTACGTCCCTTGGTGCTGAATGAAATGCAGATTGGACAATGTTGAGGCCTCTCTTTTGACATGCCGATTTGCTGAAAGCCATCCAAAATGGAAACAACAGCAGAAAGAATCCCCGAAAACTGCCCAGAAACGAGCAGTAAAAGCCGCAAAACCTGCATTCAACAGTAACAAGCATGCAACAGTCACGTGAGGAAGAAATCTTTTTGTGTTGGAGGTGGGGTGGGGATGAAGAAGACAAGATTTATGGGCTGCAGAACAACAGGGAGTGATATCTGTCTCACATTGCAGAACACCAGTTTGGCACCGGATTTTCTCCTTGGGCAAGTTTTGCAGAAAACCATGGATCCTTTTCAAGAACTGGATTTCACGGGGTGGGTTTCGTAGGGAGAGAAAAGAGGCATTGCACAGGGCTGCCTAATTAATTCTTGCAAGAATTGGATTTACTCCAATTGGGCTTTGGGAAGATGAGAACAGAAATATTGTTCAGGGTGACTGGACTTCCTCCGGGAGGGTGGATTTGGACTTGATAGCATCCATTGGACAGGCTGGAGGATCCATCCACACTTGGTACGATGAGGATCAGCAATTTTTCATGCAGATCCAACGAAATTTTCAATGTTCACTGGACCAACTAGCTCGTCACTATTTTGTCTTTGCTGATTTGTTAAAACCAAACAATGTGAGAGCAACAAATGGCAGCGTTTAGCTTGTTTTCACTTTGTTGTCTAAATGTTGAAAGTTAAATCGCAACAAAGGAAGCAATGCCAATTCAATTTGGTTTCCTTTTTCATTTGAAACAGAGATTTGAGGATAATGGGATGGGAAGGGAAATTACAACAAAACATTTTTTATTTTTTTTAATAGCACCGAGATAAACAGAGACAAAAACCATTGGCAGCTTCTGGTTGGTTAGCTTGGAATAAATAACACAAAATCACTTGAACGACGGAGAATCAAAAAATAATTGGCTAAGAAGATCGTGGTTGCAATGATGAAAGAAAGAGAAAGAGACCCATTTGTTGTCTTGCTGTTGGTGGTAGCTCCGTTGCATTTGTTTCGGTTGCAGAAGTACCACTGTTCGGTGACTTCATATTTTCCTTTGATCTCCACCGTTTCCAGCATACCATGCCTTGGTCGATCTTCAACTGCACAGTCACGAGTCACTGTTTCTGTTCTTTCACCTGAATGAAGCCACAGAGGACAATGAGTTTGTTGTTAATTAATATTAAATGAGAAAATGCATCGACATTGTGCATTGGCTTTATTGACTTACTATTGACTATAGAGAATGGGAAGACGGGTCACGCGGATGAATACAGTAGTTCCAACAGTTCTTGCTCAAGTATGAGGCAGGACTTTCCATGCAAAGTATTTTTCAATTTCTCATTTCAGCCCAACTCATTTAGCGATTGAAATCACAGAAGTAGGTACAGGGAGGATATCTAAAGATGTCTCTATATTTCAACAAGAGTTGGACCAATGCACATTGAAAATATGAAGACACCAGCTATGCACAGCCATTAATGTTTGTGCAATAATTTTTAATTCCAAATCATGCGTCACAGCACACGTGCTGATGTCTTCTGTACCTACCTTATGAAATTCTCACAATCTCACACCCACCACTGTGGTTATTAAGCAGACCACGACCACCTGGGGTCGCAAGTTCACGCAACTGTTGTCCCTTTCCTGAGGCCTTTTTCTAAGCAGCCCCTTGGGGCCCCCTAAAGGCAGGTTAAGGGCCCTTAGGGGTTATTCTGTTGCAGCACTTAACTTTTACAGTGCCCCTTTGAAGGCGTTTTCTTTGTTTTTCATCCATTGATTCAAACTTTATTTTTCACCGTGGGTAGGGGTTGTTATTTTTGAGTCATTTTCTTTGTTTTTCATCTTTTCTTTCAGACTTTGTTTTTTTTTTTATTTTCATTAGGGGTTGTATTTTGACGTTTCTTGATTATTTTTGGTTTCCTGCTGGACATACCAAATTAAAGTTGGGCTACTCTAAAAATTAGGAAATGATGACAAAGGGTTGGAGCTGAAACTGGCAACACGTAAAAAGTTGGGCTACCCTCAAAACATATCTCAGGGTGACTTGAATTTTGTAGGGCCCTTGGTAAAGGGATGCAACAGAATGAGGTCCCTGGTCCCTTTCACGAGCAGCCCCCCTGCATGAAGTAAGGAAAGCCTACATGAGTAAGGAAACCTACAACATACCAACGAAGAGAGGAGACAGCAAAATCCAAAGCTTCATTCTCAAAGTTGGCAAAACTCCATGTTGTTTTGACAGACAAAAACACCTGGCACAATTAACTTCAAATAAAAATGAAAAATTTAGCAACAGGTACATATTCGGAATCATGCTTGCAATGCTTGTCACAAAATGGCCTTGCAGTCTGTTCTTTGCCTCACACTGGACTGGTTTCAATCACTTTCACAAAGGCAAAGTGAGTTGGGGTTGTCCATGTCCAGGAATGGTATCCCTGAGCTACCTTTCTTGTATCCTACAGCAAAAAATGGCTCGTTTGGCTTTCATTGCCTCTGTGGGACTTCGCAAACCTCCAGACCACCCAAAAACAGGGCTCAGCCCCTTGGAACCCCGCAAGTGCAGCCCAAATGGGGATTCTGCCCCAAGGCTCCCAATTATTGGGCTGCGGTGAGATCCTCTTAGGTACCTGCGCTCGATTGCAATTGCATGAAAATAAGATGAGACGTGCGTTATGCTAACCGGTTTTCAGGTTGATCAAAATCTGTCTCATCTTGGTGCAACTTTTGCTTATAGCAGGACAGTAAACTTCAAAATATTTCCTCTTCAGTTCTCTTGTCTCTCTGTCGAAGAAAGCCTTCTCAAATGAACTACAACGAGCTGGTCGTACTTTGGTTGTTGCATCAGTTGGACCACACTTGTAGCACTTCAATGTCGCATCACCACCTGCGAGAATATATTATTTTGAAATGAGAAAACATCGTTTGCTTGTTATTAATTTTTCCTAAGCTGCAATTTGCGTGCAAAATCCAATTTCTGTTGCAATTTGAAGGTCCAGATACATCAAAAATTTTCTGGGAAACAGTATACAGTTCGTTCATATGAAATGCTCGGATGGGGTAAGTGCACACAGGCAGTCTGGTGTGAATCGATCTCCGTTTTTCCACCATTCGTTGAATCCTCTTCTGATGTCCTGCAGAAAAAGCACGGATTACACACGAAAAAACGTTGTTCTGAAACTGGTGTGGCACACGTCTGCTTAGCAGTTCGGTGGTTGCCTGTTTGGTCAACGCTCGAAAATCTGAACTTTTCCAGGGTTCCCACTTTTATTTCCCTAATCTTTGCCAATCCTGTTTCTCTGACCAAAATAAAGTGTCACTTTTAAAGTCAAAAATTGAGTGTCACGTTAAAGCTTTCCGCAGGCATTCCAAGGTCTGGGGAAACAAGGTGCCAAGCCCTGGCAGAGGGCCAGTGGAACAAAGTCCCACAGAACCTGAATAAATTCTGAAATTTTGAGTGCTCATAATTTGACTTCAAAATTTTGTTTCTCTGATCATTTTAGCATATCCAGGACCACCCCCTGACTTAATGTGATGACCTGACTTCTCTTGACTGTGGGAGCCATATTTCCTAATGTCGCACAAGAAAAATCCTTCAGCATTTGTGGCAACAACAAGTCTGTCACACTGTCGGCACTTGCTGGCACAAGTTTATTTTTTCCTTTTGCAGAGACCAACAACACATTTTGTTACAAAACTGTGGTAGCAAACGTCTAATTTATTTCATCACACTGTTTCTCTATTTCGTTTTGTCCTTATTTTTGAAGACATGCATTATTCTGCAATAATTAACCTGTTGCCCGGAACTGAAATAGGATTCTCTTCATTTTCCCATCTTTTTTAACCTTTTTGGCCTGATAATTTTTGCCACATGCCAAAGCCAGCCTCAGTGCAAGTCAGGTGTCTTCTCATTCAATTGGGTTCTCATTCCTCAGATTGCTTGCACTGGACAGGACAAGGATGATTTCAACGTCAGCATTTGGGACATTTTTTATGATGCTCTCTACATGCTTAGCAAGCAAGTTGAAGCATTGGGATAAATGCACACATCACTGTCCGGCAGTCAGTCGGAACTGTGCAGTTCGAATTCTTTTTTTCTTTCCATCTTTTTTTTTTTTTTGCATTCACTGAAGAATGGTAAAAAGACACAAACAGCCAAAGTACGTGGATTCTGAGATGGAAGGAGTGTCCATATCATCCCATTAGTTTTCTGCATTCAACCTCTGCTTCATGGACACTACGTGGGGTGGGCCAACCGTGAATAGATCAGTTGTTCATAATTGCATTTAAGTGGAGGGAGGGCTGGAGAGCCGTTTAATTTTCAACCTGTCTCCATCAAGAAGCATGCCACAGGAATAACCGAGACACCAGGGTTCAACATCAGCATCAACATCGTGGTGCATCCCGGCAAAACAGGGCTGAACGTTCACTCCCAGTCAACGCAAAGGCACAACCACCTGCTTCTCAATGCCTGACTGAGAAATTCAAATTATGGTTTTTCTTGCATCAGTTTTAATTTTCCATCATCGGGTTGTTCTATGTTGGCACAAAAAGCATTTGCACAAATTTCATGCAACAGGATTAACAAGTGACAGAAACGAAGAAGAAAATATAGAATTTTGGACGTCTCTTCCTTTGAAGGTGAGTGGAGGGGATACACGTGGACCAATGTGCATACTGATATGCGAAAACAAACTGGCTAAAATTAATGATGGGGTAGAATGGGCAGAAGTAAAAAAAAAAAAACAGAGTAAAAATACTTCAAAGAAACGATGAAGTCAGGATGATATTGAAGAGACCATGCCCACCTTTGGAAGTTGAAAGACACCAGCAACATAAGAAGGAACATTTCGACCAAAGAAGGAGCCATGAGTACGCATTTATGTACGTTCGTATGCCCACTCCTGTCTGTCCGAGTTGAAAACATGGTTGAACAAGTTGCACTACACATAATCTGTCCTGCTGTTAACAAACACAAGACATCAGCATAACCATCAATAATCAATCTGCAGGTTCCTTGGTTCTACGGAGAGCAGTGGACGGAGAGCACTGTAACATTGCTTGTTCTTCTGGTTCGTCAGCTGCAGGGTTGCAGGAGGAATATCATCCATCCGTTCCTAATCCCTCCTCCAAAGTGCAGTTCAAACGCTAATCCAAAAAATAACGTGCTGGTTTGTGTTTGTCTGTTCTTTTATTCATGGTGGATTAAATTCACAGCATTTGAAACCAGCAAGAGTTACATTGACGCCTTGGGCTGGGATTACACTACACCTCTGGCAAAGCCTTTCGTGGTGTGCTGCTGAGAAGAGAGAAAGATAACGAATGGGAGGGCAATGTAGACACAGAACGAACTTCAGAGGCAGGCAGTCGGGCCATGATGGGTGTGTCCGTGAATGATAGACTTCTGATAACAAGACAGATCTGTTGTAGATTTTCCATTTTTGTTTACAATCTACTCAAAAAAAGTTGGTCTCTGATGATAACACAGCATAGGCAACACACCTGGCTGCTTTATCAAAAATCAAACGAAAACAAAACTAAACAACTGAGGTGGCTGATAAGTGATGATGTAACACTTACTTCCGTTCCTCCTCAAACCAGGGAAGATTAAAGTGTCTGGCGGAAAACAGGGAGGGAAGGGAGGAGGGAGGAGTTTTTTTTCGTCACTAAAACTTTCAAGCTTCTCCATGTCAAACTTTTTGTCCTTTCGCAACATCTGAAAATCGTTTTTTTTAATGTCTGAAGAAGCAAAGTGGCATCGCAAAAGCACCAAACACATCTTGAACATGCAGCACAGCACTCTGTTGCATGTTATTGGATGCAGGGATTTTGGGGGTGGTGACCTCTGCACACAAAAGTTTTTTTTTTTCAGCCACTTTGGATCAAACCTTCCACACATTTTGGCATCACTTCAAAACAAAGATTATTGTGCAAAATTTCACACCTCTGGTGTTAATGTGCTGTGGGACCAGTGCTTGATTTATGGAAAAAATAAGCGAGGATGGGCTAAACCTCAATTTGAGGAGAAAAACCCTGTACTCGTATATAGCATTGAAATAGATGGATTTTTTGTGAAATTTTTTCAACCCTTATTCCCCCACAAATTGCACCGATTGAACTTTGAAAATAGACTGCAAATGCAACAAAACAACTAAACAACTAAAACAATTCTGTCTGTGAGATCGACTTTGACCATTGTAGCCAACTCGGAGTTAGTTTCGTCGGGAACCATGATGCAAAATTTTGTCACCGGATGCCGAAACTGGATGTTTGTGTCAAAATGTTAGCTGGATGTTCAAAACAATGTTTCTGATATATTAACTGTTTCTGGCTTGTTCATGAAGCAAAAAGAACTGAACTGAACGAGAGAACAACCAACCTGGGAGTCAGTTAGAATGCGCTGGATATTCATCATGGGAAAAGGAAAGACCCGTAGAACTCGAATATGTACAAATGGTTGGTTGCATTTCATTATTGCAACTTTGCAATCTCCCCGTTACCTGCTCACCGACGGAGGTGCCTTCGAATAAGGTCGTCACTTAAATTTGTGTTATCTAAAAAAGATTGACCATTGGTTTTGATTTTGGGGTACTTCGTCATCAAATTGTCAAAAACAACCTTAAGAAAAGTCCATCATTAAAATGACAAAAACTTTAATTTCTAATCCATGTGATCAACATCTATTCACAACTCTTAAGCACTGCACCGGCTGATAAAAAGAAGAAAATGATTTG
The DNA here is from genome assembly GCA_030068105.1 of Sinentomon sp. SZTP_YWyxl. Taxonomy (NCBI): domain Eukaryota; kingdom Metazoa; phylum Arthropoda; class Protura; order Sinentomata; family Sinentomidae; genus Sinentomon; species Sinentomon sp. SZTP_YWyxl. The sequence continues at coordinate 8,983 of JASGXE010011781.1, forward strand.
GCCCCACCCCAAATCAGGTAGCAAACAGCGTGTATACTGGCGGCGGAAAAAGATTACCCACATATGTGAAAAATTTCCAGTCTTGAGATTTTAGCAAAAACTCCATGCTGTAGAAATAAAAGATCCTCTTTCATCACTGATGTCAAAATCTGACACCTCTGGAAAGCTCCGTTGCAATTTGGCGCTTTAATTTCTACCAAATGCATAAGAGTAAAAAGAAAGAAAAAAAAGTTTCGGAGGCAACAGTTAGATGGGAAAAACACATGTATGAGGAATCTTTTTCTGCCGCCAATATACAGGGTGATTCACACAGTGCTCCTGAAAATTAATTTGCTTGTACTTCCAGAATTCCTCCTTGGAAGGTTGTTGCTGCAGCAACTGATTCTCGCACCTCAGAAACAGTTTTTAGAAAAAGCCATTTACAGTTTTTAGAAAAAGTATCCAAGTCCACCCCTTGCATCCAAATCCCAAAGGGGTGTTTTTGGTCGCTGTCCATACCTCTGAAACCATTCGTCGGAGCCATGAGGTTTGAATTACAGAGTTGCAGCCTCTGCTCGTCTGAGTCTGTCCATGATGGCTTCATCCCCTTTGCACCCCCTTTGTTATATTCCAGGGGTGGTTTTCTTCTGTGCCATTTCTGCAGCATGAAAGGTGCTGTGAAGTACTCCTGAATGCCAATCTATCAGAAAAGATAGAAAAGCGTGAGGCACTGAAAATTTTCGTGAGAGTCAGGGCATTCACTCTCTTGTAGAAAAACAAAATAAAATAAAACTCAGTGTGGTTTCTCCGAAAAAAATTGGTTCAAATTACAAATTGTGGAGCCTTTTGCTGTGAAACCCTCGTGAATGTCTCACCCCATTGAACTGCCTTTTTTCGGCTTGGGTGGTTTTTTGTTTGTTTATTGCCCTTCGAGATTTGGGGGAAAGGGGTGGACTATAACACAATTATTGAATGAATTCCAAAAGACTGCTGTCAAGGTGAGAAAATCACTTGCCTTAGCAACAACCTCCGACGAGGAGTCTATATGATGCAATCCAATTTTGAGGAACCTTGCCTGAATCACCCTGTATAGAATAAGCAAGCGCTGCCCTTCCATTGTGCGGATCAGAGTTAAAACAGGACAAATCGAGAATCCTTGCTTTCGATGCATTCCGGTGTTGTTACTTTGGTCTTCTTAGGTGCTGCCAAATCTCAAAGTAAAGACCATTATTGAATGGGCCCCATGCCACATGTTTATAAAGGTGACTCAGGACTGTCAAAATGAGAACCATCGTCCAAAGCAAGAAAGTTAACATTGACCATCGTTCCCAAATGCACTTCCACTGGACGGCCAGGCAGTGTTGGAAGTGTGCAGTTGGCTGATTTGATCCGAAGTGGTTGCGTTGCATTGTAGGATGCCATTCCATCTAGCACGCAGTCTGCCATTCCATCAAAATTGAAGTCACGATCTGTGCCAATGCGTTTTCATACTTCGCGCATGCAAAAGTTGGAACGAAATACCCCAATCCGAACAGAAAAACATGACAAAACGGATACACGTTTGCAGGGCCAGAACATAATGAAACCTGTTTTCGCTGTTTTTCATCTGAGCTCCACAATCGAGTTCAAAATCACAAGGATTGGTTCCTCGATGTCAGGAAGACAGTCCTCATGCTCCTCCATCCCTCCCTCCCTCTCCCCATTCCCAAAATGGACATCATCTGGTGTCGCCTACCAACAGTCTTCATTAACGTTTTTAAAATTGGAAAGAAAAAATAATCGGAGTTTAAAGTTGCTTCTATCACAATCAGTTGTGACACGTTTTAATGGCCTCACACAATCAACAAACCCAGCACTAGCCGCAGCAAAAAAAGTGGAATGGGTGGGAAGAAGTGGACGTGTTACTGTTCTCGTACTGCAGGATCCACGATCTTGAAATACCTAATCAACGAAAGAAATTTTGCGATAGGCTAAGCTGATTGAAAGACGTAATAATTATTGATGATAATGAAGTTGAAAAAGGTCAAATCGAAACAGCGAGGCAAGGACAAAATTAAAAATGCGTAAACAAGGTCGAGGCCGACTGATTGACTTGCAACACGAGTTGTGACCGTTTTTTATCATCTGCTAGATTTGATTTTAATCTTGTTTCTTCAACGGATTCACGCACTTCAGCGAGAAATTTTGGTCAACATTGTCTAAAGAAAGAACATACAATTTTTCAGCGCATTTGTCCTTTCTTTGTGAAACTCCAAAGCACTACGAAAATCGTTCTTTTTCAAGTGTTCTGCTTGCTTTCCAAGTTGTTGCTGTGTTCTGATCTATGGCCGAGATGGGAGACGGCAGAAAGTACATCAACATTCATTCAAATTCACGCATGACAGTCGTTCCTGCGATAGCAGCCATTTGCAGCATTTTCGTATGGAATTCTCTCATTGGTCCGTTTTCATCATCATTATCAGATAGTGCATATTGTTTGCTCTTGCGATTTTCAGAATGCAATTCTGAAGTTGCAATTAGTTGTTTGCAAAGTGAACACTACATCAGTGTGGTCAGCACTTTTTCCGTGCAAAATATGGTGTTTGTTGAGCAAAAAATGGAAACTTTCAAAGGACATAGCTGTACACATTCTTACATGAAGGTGTGACAAAACATCAAAAGGGAGAGACTGTTGGTTCAATGGCACGTGTTTATTCCCCCACCACCCGCCAACACGCTCCTCCAAACTCAGCCTGCCTTTTTTTTTTGGTGACCTTTTTTCTCCAAATGGGCATACTGCTGCACCAATTTCGTACGTTGGACAGTTGTTCAATTCATTATTTTCACAGATATTCACTTTGTTCTTAGATGCTTGCTTGGTTGCAAGAAATGGCTTTAAAATCCAAATTTTGGCCCATTTGATTTCAACAGATTGCCAAATTTAATGCAAAAACTACTCATTATTGAGCACTGATGGGCTTTGAATTTTGAGATTGAGGGAGTAATGGGTGAGGGAGGAGGGAAAGGGGAACCCACAAAATGGAAGCCTGTTGGTTACACATTCAGATGCACCAAAAGTGTCACCAAATAAATACCCCTGACCAACCATCTCCCCAAACGTGCCAGCCAATGTGCACTGAGTGCGGTGTGGCTTGATCAGGATGTGGGCGGCCCAACCACATATCTCCGCTGAGATGTGCGACCTCGAATGGAATCTCACAACTGCGGAATAAATACTATCGGCCGATTTCCAAAACGAAGATTAATCCGCGGATCGCCTCGATCCGCAGATAGACGAGTGGTGATGTGGTTGACCTCGTCATTCGCAGTATCGATGTGAATCCAAATGTTTGTGGTCATCCAGATAACCACTTCTCAATTCGCGCACCTCAGCGATCCGCCGATTAATCCTCGTTTTGGAAATCTACCACGTGTGGAAAAAGGGTCAACTAATTTCCCCGAGAGTACTTCTGTTTGTCAAAAACATGCACATACGTACACTCCAATGGGTGTCCATCCATTGGAGTCCACCCATACAATGTCCACCAAAAGACTCTTTACATTCATGATAAGGTTCGTGATGTGATTGGACAAAAGCAGACTGCTGCTTCAACTTTTCTCATTTCTTGAAAAGCCCACCCCACCCATTCCAGCAACTCACTCATCCATGCACAGTGCGACTCCAAATCCCACCTATTTCAGGAAGATTAACCATTCACAGCATGACTCTACCAATGCCAATGCAGTCTCATTTTGATGGATTGGATACAGGGTGTGTTGCAAATATCCCAAAAAGCACAGTTTTCTGCTTGGAACTTCTGCCTCACCTGTCATCCTATGCAGGTGGTCAGGCTTTTTTTATGCAATGAAATAAAATTGGAACACAGAAACTTTAGGACAATTGGCAATTGAATCAACGTGGTTTTTAGCTGACAATTATGTGGTCTTTGCTGAAAACATTGCTCAATAATAATTCTGACCTGAAACAAAAACTGGAAAAAAAACAAAAACTCCCATGCGAGGCGCACAGAGCCAGCGTGTAAAAAATGTTTAAGTTTTGCAACTTTACGATGTATTTTTGGTGAAAATTTTCAAACAAAAAAAGGAAAAGGCAAGATCATGAAACATTGTGAAATGATAGTTGTGAAATGCTACTACTGATGGTACTAACACTGGGAAATAAACTGGTGTTTTGGCACAGATCAATTTGCTTTTGCTTGCTCCCTTTTTGTAAACATTTCTCTCCTGAACAGTTTCAGTGGTTGGCCTTCAGTGCTATCGATGTGCATCAGTTCCTGAAATCCATTACGAAGACCACCCTGGAGTTCAAAGTTGTGAAGAATTTGAAGCAGCAACAGATAAGACCGCATTCATAAAGCAATGTGCTTGGGACACACCGAGGTGTATGTTGCTAGAAGGATTCGGTGAAGATCCACAAACTGGTAAGCATAGAGCGATTCATTTTTTTTCAACATCCATTCGAATTCAATTTCTGCTTGACCGAGAATTATCTTCTAAGTAGGTTATTTTAGCTGTTTTTTGTTTTTCAATTTCATGGCCATGATTTGGGCCATTGGGTTTTGTTTGCGTGGCTTCAAAATGGCATTCTTGCTTTTAGTGTGCTTTTGTGGCACACATCTGGTTTTTTTAGCCAGTTTTTTTTGCAGTTTTTTGCCCATTCACATCAGTGCCTCACGCACAGAGATTTGTGAGAGTTGCAGGCTATGTATCATGTCTTTGGAATGAGAAGACAGGTGACAGCTAGACAGACCACCGCAACAAAAGGACATTCAATTCATCATTGGTGCATGGTCTCAAAAACCTGCAAGAAAATCATCAAATGTAGATAAAAAAAACGTCACGACGGTGCTGCCAAGCCTTTTGAACTGGGCAAGCTAATGTTTCATCTTTCATCTTAAAAAACACTAATTTTTTTCATCTTTTTTATCTTATCTTATCTTCCCCCGTCTCGACCAAAAGGTGAGCAAATAAGCCTGACGATCAGAGATTGCTCTTCAAGGGGTCGCTACAATGGTTGTCAAGATGCAGAGGGTGCCTTCCCCAATGGTGCCAATTTGGCTGGTGAATACTGCTTCTGCTCACGACATCTATGCAACTACTGAACCAACCAACCAACTGCAAAATAACTAGCTGTTCGTTTATTTATTATTTCTCTGTAAATAGTCTGAAAATATGAAAATTATTAAAGTTGAGACTCCATCCATCAACGCAAGGACTTGCTTTTATTTGATGTCGGTCCGGAAAAACAGCTGTTACTGTTCCATTCCTCTTCATCATAGGCCTTGGAAGTTGGCATAACTTTTCCAGGTTCACAAGTGCCAAGTAGCTCTGTTGGCATAAACTCGTAAAA
>JASGXE010011782.1:0-14077 GCA_030068105.1 Sinentomon sp. SZTP_YWyxl
TTCTGCCTGGTATCAAATTCCCATCTACAAATTTGGGCCTGTGAGGCCTGCGAAGGGCCAAAAATTGTAGCGGTTAAAAAAATTCTTTCACTCCGCCATTTTTGAGCTACAGACGTCAAATTTTGCATGAATGTGCAGATGCCTTGGGGCTAAAAATTTACCGTTCAGATTTTTGGTATGAATTTCTAGCGCCACGATATGCAGGGTTTCAAGTTTGCATGATAGAAAATCAGTTAGCGCTTAACGTATAGGTGTGATACAGAATATCTCATTAATGAACATAGACAAAACCTGACAGTAAAAGTAAAGACAATAAAAAAAGATGCAACATGCAAAATTTCACCTCTGTTGCTCTTACAATGGCTGAATTCTTATGTTTTCAAGCCAAATGATGCATGCAGAATTCAATTTGCAGCAAACGTGAAGAAGGAATAGGGCTCGGTAAACATTAGAGCTAGAGTGCATTTTTAAATTGTTCAGGTCAAGGGAAACATTTGCAATTTTTTCAGCACATTTTTTTCAGCATCAGCACAATTTTTCAACTTCTGTTCCAACATTCATTAGTTTACCATTCTTAGGTTGAAAATCGGCCAGTCCCATGCACATGGCCTTCATTTGCAGCATGTTTTTGACTGGAAGCTTTTTTTGGATGATTGGTTTGAGAAAGTCCCTGAATTTTGCTGGAGAGCACAAATAATGTACCTATCTTTCTGCACAAATAATGTACTTCATCAACAAGTTATACAGGGTGTCCCGTAAATCAACCTACCGAAATATCAGAACTTCTGATATTTCGGTAGGTTGAATTCAGAACAGATTCCCCGGGACCGTACAAACAGAACTTAATCAGTGGAAAGAAGTGCTGTGATCTGACCCCCATTACTGAGCTTTGTCCCCCCCAAAACCCCAAAATGGACCCTTTTGGGGTATTCATGGGGGAGGTAAGATTTCACCGTAGAACTGTCAAATTTTCAGGACAGATTCTATAGAACAACGGGGTTACCACACCTCCTGGAATATTCTGGAAAAGGTTAAAAAAGTGCATATTCTCCTGGAAATTTTGGGCAAGTCCAGTGATAATTCATTTGGACTTTTCAATTTTTAAAAAGTGGCCAAACATAGAATACCTATTGGCTTATCACTATCAGTTATCGCTCCAATGTTTGACTTTTTCTACTTCTTATTAAGAATTAGGCATGTACCTATTCTAATTCGAAACAAATTCTTCTTATAACTCTCCCTTCAGGTTTTTATCTTGATTGGCGAAAATGCCAAAAAAATACGTCTCCTTTCAACTGATAGGATCTTTGTGACAATTTTGCATTCAATGTGCTGAATGGTTTTTGGCTCGAATGGTTTTTGGCTCACCGAACTGTTTTTACGGACAGGCTCTCATGGTTGGCTGGCACACCCCTTAAAAAGGTCTGAGAGTTGAGTGTTTTCCTGATTTGGTTTATAATTATGTCTTCAGTTTTAGAACCTTCTGTGTAAAAAGAATGCATATCAACTCTCATATTGGTGACGATGGGGCCAGGGGAATTAAAATAAATTTGCGTAACCCAACACAAAAATGCACTTCTTTCACTGCCTTGCGTCTGCAGCATGTTTACTCTAGGGATGTCATTTGGGGCTCCATCGGCTCGCTTGCCCCTCCCTGGCATGTGCTATTGGCTGGCTCGCTGTGGTGGGAAATTTGGCCCTGGAACACCAATTTTTCCCCCCCAAATGAACCCTTAAATTTCAAAATTTCTTTCCCAGACCCCCCAACACGGCCACACCAGTAGCTCCTGGAATCTCCTGGAAAAACAAAACATATTTTTTGTGGCAACCATGGAACAAGGAAAACAAAAAATGTTCCGTGACGAAAAACTGTCCGAGCCTCCATTTCCACGGCAGTGCCCCCCAAAAAGCCCAATTGTTTTGGGGAAACGGTGACGACCTTTTTTAAGCTAACTTAACCTGACCCAACCTGAAGGTCAGGTTAAGTTAGGGTTATATTAGGTAAGGTTAGGTAGGATTAGGCCAGATTAAGTTTGCTTAAAAAGGCTGTGTGTCACCGACGAGAATGCCTGAATTTGTGTTTTGGGGAATTTTGGGAACAGTCGGAGATTCCCATGAATTTTGGCATTATTCCCAATATAAACACAAATTTCCCATGAGTTTAACGAACGAAATCGATAAAATTACTTGCTGGTGCCAACATTCTCAGATGTCCACATGGTCAGCTGTGCCGTCTCGCCCTGAAAAGTTTGGACCTGGTTGTTTTCTGGCGCAGGGTTGAAGAGGAAAAACTTCATTGACTTTCCCATTTTGATGTTTTTTTTAATTGGGCACCGTTACTTTTGTTTTTGCATATTCTTTTTCATCACCTTGTTTGTAATGAAGTGATGATGATGATGACGAAATGACCGCTGAATGTGGAAAGCATCAAATGGCTGAGGATGAGGAAGAAGAGGATGATGATTCTGAGGACAACGAGGATGAGGAAGCTGAGGATGAGGATTCTGAGGACATCGAGGAAGAGGAGGAGGAAGACAGATGTGAAGCCATGCTGAATGGGCCATCAGGGGTTAGAGGCAATCGGGGGCAATTATCCTTCTTTTGTCTAAGCTTTTTTTCGCTTTTCTTTACTTGTGGTCCTGGGTCCTGTCTGCTAACAAGTGTGATGGGCAGGTGGTGGTCACTGTGGAGAAGCAACTTTTTATTGCTTGCGATCAGTGCGGTTGGCATGCATAGTGGCGGCGGAATTAGTGTATCCACTGTTGCCTCCGAAACTTTTTTTTGTTCTTTTTATTCTTGTGCAGGCGATAGAAATTGAAGCGCCAGATTTCAACAAAGGTTTCTAAAGGTGTCAGATTTTGACCTCGGTCATAAAAGAGGATCTTTAAGTTTTGCGATTTTTGCTCAGATCTGAACAGTCCAATTTCTTACGTATGAGTACATTAATTCCACCACCACTAAAACTGTCATGTGAAGTTTATCCGTACATGTAAAGTTTGCAAGTAGGTAAACTTTCTCAACCATAATGATGGAGGTGTGAACCGTATTTTTTTGTTCTTGCAGCCCGGTGTGGACAGTGGATGTACGGCTGTAGTTGCCATCCTCAAAGGTCGTGAATTATACGTTTCGAATGCTGGCGATTCCAGATGTGTCGTCTGCCGTGATGGCTCAGCATTGAATATGAGCTTCGATCACAAGCCAGAAGATGAACTGGAAAGGCAGAGAATTATGAAAGCTGGAGGCCACATCAGCCGCGATGGACGGGTCAATGGTGGATTAAATTTGTCAAGAGCCATTGGTTTGTGCTCTTGTTTTATGCCCAATTGGTCAATCAATAATATTCTACATGTGCACCAAATTGTTGAACAATGTGCTATTTTGTCAGAGCCAAGAAAAACATGCAGATGATCTTGCAATCTGTTTTGTTTGTTTTTTGTTTTTTTTTCTTTTGGGAAGATTATTCTGGGATTAAAAAAGTTACATCTTTGCAACAGTTTTTTTTGCAGGGATGCGATAAAAATTTGATGCTTTCCTGTTTCCATAATTGTTTTGTGTGCGTCAAAAAGCAAGAACTGCAAATTGAGCGGAACTCAATACCTGCAACGAGGCTTTTTTCTTATATTTCAAACACGATATGTCTGATTTTGTCCCCGAATGGTGATCGAGGCAAAACAGCAAGAGGGCCATGGTACACTGTTCTCTCTTTTATTGGGGCGACTAGCATTGGTTTGATAAGATATTATGTCTTGCTCTTTTGATTGATTGATTGATTGATTGATTTTTGATTTTTTAGAGTTTGAGTAGTTTGACTTTTGGAGTTTCCTCCTTTCAATATCATACAGACAAAAGCCACATGTAGCATGATGAATAAAACAGAGAAAAAAATAATTAAAATCAACTAAAAGGATTTTGCAACAAATTATGTACATGTATGTTGAAACAGGAACACCTGAGCTCAGGCCATATGGTTTATCACAAAACCAACCATAGGATGAACTGGTTATAGCAGTTAGGGGCACTGAGGCAGATTCGAGCAATGGAAATCTCGAACTCTCCGTTGCAAGGCAGGGATGCTCAATGGCAGGTCAAACACTCCGTTAGGGAGGGAGTTCCACTCCGTGATAGTCCTTCTTAAAGCTGTGTGAGCAGAGCTTATTATTGTGACATTTATGCAAGCAGAATGAAGGCAAACCCAGATATCCAAGCAAACTGCCCCAACCCCCAACCCCTGCAAGGACTAGGAAAAGGCATGTCAAATGTGTCACATCCCTCTTTGCTCGAAGAGAGTCCCATCCCAAGGAAGCTAACATGAGACAGACACTGCTTTCTCGTCTGTAATCAGCCATCACAAAATGTGAACCACAAGAGCAGAAAGGTCTTTTTTACTTAAACTCGGCATAAGATGGTTCTCAAGTGAGACTTCTCAATTTTTTACATTTGCAATTATGGAAAACGTTTGAGTGAAGTCCGGCTTTTCCATCTCAAAGTTGGGAGGTGTTCTCTGATACCCCAGACCCAAAAAGTGCAATTGCTCTGTCAGGGTACAATGCGATAGTGTTTTGCTTATTCACCAACTGGTTTGTTTTTATTCTTTTTTTATTTCTTAATGAAATCATTCTTTTTTCTGTAGGGGATCACATGTACAAACAAACAGAAGGCCTCCCTCCGAAAGAACAAATGATCACAGCTCTACCTGATATCAGGACTGTGACCATTGATCCGGATCAGGACAGTTTCATGATAGTGGCTTGTGATGGGATTTGGAATTTCATGACGAGTGAGGAGGCTGTTGATTTTGTCAAAGCCAAATTGGAATCCAACTTGAAGTTGTCTGAAATCTGTGAACAGGTTTGTTGACTGACTTTTCGTTTTAGGGGAATATTGATCCATCAAAATGGCCGTGCCTTGTTTTTTGAATTTTCGGCTTGCGGTTTTGGGTGGTTTATTTGCCATATCGGAATTCAAAGGTGGTACATATCTTTTCATCCAATTTCCTATTTTATCTCAGGGGAATCTTGAAGCCTAAAAAAACGAAACCAGGTTGACAGCCCTTTTTCTTGCCCTCAGTTCTGGAGAAGGAGTGATCACGATTACAAGCTTTGAGATGGCTGTGTCCAGTAGGTAACCTTTGGAAGTACTCAGTTCATTGTGAGGACAGTGAGAGATTGGAATCTATTAGATGCTACTGTTTTTGGGGATGGGAGTGACATAATTTCTGCCCATACTTAAGGTTTACCTCAGTTCACACAAGACAGCACCGGAAATAAAGTCTCTCTTTACCCCCGTCCCACCTGTTGAATTGCATCGGACAATGTCCAAGCGAATTAAATTGTATTGTATTGTAAACCTTGAATTTCACCATTTTTGGTAAAAACCTTGGTCATCCGCAGACATATACGGACAACCTCTTCTTGGTAGGTATAGCTTTGGTTTTTGCGGAACTCCGCCTCGCAAATCTGCCAGAAGCTCAGTCCCTTGGAACCTGAGGCTGAGGGTGCCAAGCCACCACAGACCCTACTTTTGTGGGCTCCACCCACTGCGGTGCTCATGGGAGTCACTCTCTGTCGCTAAAGAAAGCCCAGAAAAGCCTTTGAAAATTGTTTTCAAAATTCGCCTGGAGGCCCCGTTATCTCCAGTTATTTTTTCAAACTTTAACGCAACTGGAATTAGGCATCTTCCTAATCCAGCTCGCAACTTTAGAAATAGACGCCTGGTCCGTGTCCTCACTAGTCACGTAACCAGGGATTTCTTGTGAACCTGAGTAAATGGGCATCCGGACTTGATGACTCGCTTACTTCAAGTTGCTTGTGCTTGAAGCCCCACAGCAGTTCATATTGCCAAACGATTTCAAAACTGGGAACATTCTGCACCACTTGCAAAATTTGCAAAATCACTTACGGTTGTGGCATTTTCTATTAGCTGTACTTTTCTAATCCAAATGAGCATAATATAATCTCTGGAAAAACTTTAGGTTGTGGTGGAGAGAAAGGCAGATCGTTATAAGTACTCCAAAAGAGCGAACTGGATTTTAGGGACATTTTCCAGAAGAGCACACACATTACGGGGTTTGCCCTTTTTGGCAAATTACACATTTTTCTCACACTATTTTGTCCAAAATTCACACCGGTAGCTGTAGTTTGCCAAAAGGGCAAACCCCCTTTTCATTCTTTTAAAAATGACTTTATTCTTTTTAGAATGACCCAAATATCATGTTCGCCCTTCAAGCATCGATTATTTGTCTCAAAATGCAGAATAATTTGCCCTTAGAAAGAATCGCCGATGCCAAATTTAACTCATAGGACTTTCTGAATTGTTAATAATTGTAGAATGTTTTTCAAAATTGGATGACAAATTGTTTTGAAAGCTGTGATGGTTTCATGCAATTAAAATTGCTTCTGATGATTTCATGCTATGAAAATTGCTTCTGATGATTTTATGCTATGAAAATTGCTTCAGGGCCTAACTGCGATGATTTAATTTTTGGAATAATTGACCTATGGAATTACTTGGACAAATTTTAAAATTTCAGTTTCTTGAGCTTTTGCGGCATTTGTGCGGGACATGGGTTTTGGGTCACATACTTAAAGGGGAAATGGTCGGAACAGGATATTGCTTCAAACCCAATTGTGAGAGAACTCATACTGACTTTCCTTACTGCAATTGGTTTCCACGTGTCTTGCAAGCTCAGGCCAATATTTGGGTCAATCAGCTAACACGGACAACTGACTGTCGTTTGATTCTCAAGCAAGAATCTTGACCACTTATCTTTCTTGAGCTGAGGCACCCACATTTGGGCGAACCGACAAACACAAAATAAAGAACTATGGACACAAAATAATTGAACAGCACTCTGGACGGGAAGGGGAAATACCAGCGCACTGATAAATTAGCACAGATAATTTAATTGTCGGACACAAGTGGTTATCATATTTAAACTAAATTAAACAAGTGTTTATTGCATCTCTTAGGGCAGACACTGTTATTACAGAACTGGCACGACTTGCTGCCATTCAGATTTTACTCTAATCCTCTTATAAGACTTTTACCGTGGGGTGATCCAGTGTGGATTAACGCTAATCCGAGGTTGCGAAGTAAATTTTGCCATTTACTTGAATGGAAAAAATTAATTCGCAACTTCGGATTAGCTTTAACCCACACTGGATCACCCCACGGTATTATGAGTTTTATTTTGAACGCACGATCATTGCGAGAACAATAATTGGGCTGTTCCACATAGTCGAAAAACTCACCCCACCCTCCAACGTACTATACAACAAGTAATGCAAAGGAACATGGCAATTTTTCTTCGAGTTCCCATAGGGGTTTCTAGCCGAGGGAGAGCATCTTCAGAAATACTGCTCGTGCACCTGAAGTCTTCCATAAGTCTGACTGAAAATAAGTGGACTCAGGCAATATGTTCACTCAGTGATTGTACTGACCAACAGGAGATTTCCCAAATCACTTTTGAATCATACTGGGGTGATCCAGCTGGATTATGCTAATCCGAGATTGCGAAGTAAATTTTGCCATTTCTTGAATTGAAAAAATTAATTCGCAACTTCGGATTAGCTTTAACCCACACTGGATCACCCCACGGTTAGACTTATGAGAAGTACGAAACTAACTAACCGCCAAACAAACAACCGATGATGAGAACTGACCGGCGGTGGGTGATGACTTCAAGCAAGCACTTGAATAAACCAGAGAAGATGGCTTTCTTGACCGTAGCCTACAATATTCGTTCAATTTCAGCAAATTCCAAAATCCTCATTTTGAAATTTCAGCCTTTATCCAACCAAATTTTTATTGTTTACTCTACCGATTGGTGGGTGGCCCAAAAATCCGGCATCATAAGACTGGGTTTGGAAATGAAACTTCAGCGTAGTTGTTTTGAATTTTCTAATTGTTGAAAGTATTGTGATGGCAAATTTCGAGATGTTTTCAACGTGTTCGCCGACGGGCGACGATGTCAAGAAACAGCTGTAAACGTTCGTTGATGAACTCTAGTAGCTTGTTCACAATGTTCGTCGTGACAGACTCTGCCGTGATGCGTTCGACGTGACGGACTCTGCCGTGATGCGGTCTGCAGATGGGCTTTGCCCTAATGGCAATGCTATAAACTTTCGCTTTGAGGAACATCTGTGGCACCCCACACCATGAAATCCATTGGATACAAAAGAGAAGAAAAAACACACAAAATGACTGCCAGACAACGGGATGTCAAATACCCAATCCTATGATGCGGTGCTTTTGGGCCACCATGTATTTTCTGAAGTGAAGTGACTGAAAGAAGTGGGGTAGTAATGATCCTTAAACAGACAAAAGGCATGAAATATGGTGATTTCCTTTATTCCTTTTAATCATTTTTCCCAAAATAGCGGACGTCATTCTTTACCCTTTTGCCATTTCTAATCCTCAGCTCGTGATGCACTGCCTGGCGCCAAACACTGACGGCGATGGAACAGGATGCGATAACATGACCGTCATAATCGTTAAATTTTCTGAAAAGCTCAAAGAACTCTCTCCTACTAGCAGCACGATCAAACGGTCAATTGCAAGCGTAGAAGGAGAGACTCCTGCATCAGCGGTTGACAACGGCAGTGAGTCTGCCATCGACGGCAGGTCACCAGCAGAGGGAGCCACCAAAAGACTGAAGCTTGATGACGGAGCCAAGCTGGAAGATAAGATCACCTACAATGAGCAAACACCTCAACCTGTACCTGCCACCACATTAGCCAACGGGGAACAGAATGCTGTTGTCTCTTAGATGGTGGTCATCAAAAGACAATTTTTTTATTTATTGTTTTTTTTTTCTCTTTCTCTCTTCATTTCACCTCTCATTTTGTGTTTTGTATTCATGTTTTACCGAAGATATTTTTTTAATTCAAGCAGACTTCAGGTGTCATTTTTGTGTCGTACTGCTGCATGCCGTCATCTGTGGCACACCATAACCTGCAGCCTGAAGGCCGAAAAGCGAAAAGAAAAATGGTTTCTCAAAATTATTGAAGCACGATTCTGATCCAGATTTACCGCCCACCTGGAAAACCTGGAAGATCCAGGGAATATTGAAGGCTTCGTTCTTTCTCTTGCCCACCCGAGATGGAAATTCAGCCTCGACGACACGAAAATTAACCCGAAATAAATCCTGAATTTCAAAATTTATTAAGCTTCTGGGGGCTCTGCCCCCAGACCCCCAATGGGTTAGTGCCCAGATCTTTCAGTAGTTTTTATTTTTTAAGACCTGTAAAATCCAGGGAATTTTGATATGGCTTTCAAGTGGCAACCCTGCAATAATTATGTGTTTTGGCTTTGCACTAATTTTGGCATGACACATGCTGTAGTGGCATGTGTTTTAAGCTAACGAACGACTATTTTTCCTGATGGCCATGTCACGACAGTGTGTGTATACTGGCGGCGGAAAAAGATTACCCATACATGTGAAAAATTTCCATTCTTGAGATTTTAGCAAAAACTCCATGCTGTAGAAATAAAAGATCCTCTTTCAGCACTAATGTCAAAATCTGACACCTCTGGAAAGCTCCGTTGCAATTTGACGCTTTAATTTCTACCGGCTGCATAAGAGTAAAAAGAAAGAAAAAAAAGTTTCGGAGGCAACAGTTAGATGGGAAAAACACATGTATGAGTAATCTTTTTCCGCCGCTACTATACCCACAGAAAACCTTGATCAGCTCAATTTCATATTCCTAATCCAGTGCTTTTCCCTGGAGTGAATTTCAAACGGCTTCAAAATCCTTGAGCAAGTTTACAGCTAAAAAAACAATAGCATAAAATAGCCTGGACATTAATTTCCTAGAACTTAGGGAGCAGAAAACCGCACAAAGCGTGGTGCACAAATGAGAAATTTATGTGACAAATTTCGTTTTCAAAAATATGACAGCTGCTGCAGCCCAGACAAAAAAAAACAACCTGAAAGTTTGGAACGGTGATCAAACATGTCAGCATCAGTGATTGTGTGGTTCGCTTGCCTTCCGTTTTCAACAAAAGCCACTTCACCACCACCATGATGGGACACATCTGACTGATGACAGAATTGGATTGGAAAAAACAGTTTCCGACATTTTGAGAGTTCTAGAAAACCTGGATAGCTGATCTCTGTCCTGCAGAGAACACAGTGGTCGACAGTTATTGTCCTGACATTTGCTAGAAAGATGGTCGAAACTCTGTTTGATCATTTTGACCCCAATTTTTGAGTTACTGATAATATTATACAATAGATTGGCTGCAAAAGTGAAAAGAATTTAAAGCACAAAATTTGACATGGACAATCTATGAAGCAACCTTTTCTATGGGTTCGACCTGCAAATAAAAGTTTAAAGATGAGTTGTGTGTTTAGGGAGTTTGCTGACCTTTGAGAACAGCTGCTGGAAAGTACTTCTGCCTCTACCTCTGGTCCGTCCTATCCTAGATTTTCGGCCAATTTTGTCCTGGATTTTCTGTGCTGTGCCACCCATTTTGAAGCTTATGTTTACTGTCGAGGCATTGGCTTATTGATTTGGCCTCATTCCGTGGCAAAACCGTACCTAGATCATGCTTTCTTCACTGTACTTTACGATCTGTGTATCATTATTGGTTATCGTTTCATCGGTTTTTTGATGGTGTCGAACTTCATGGCCTGTTTTTTCATCTAGGTAATCATGTTAAGTTGTCAAACATTGATTGGTCATCTCTTCTTTGCCTGATTTGACAAAAACAATACTTTTCCAAGCATGTTTTTACAAAATCAATAAAAAAGAAACTTCTAAATTGAGCAAGATCTTTGTTTTTGTTTTTTTTGTATTGGTATGGCTTTTTTGTATGGATAATTCCATTGCTACAGTCAGCGGCTGTGTCCACATTTGTTTCCTTTGGCCATTTCTTTCATGACGTGTGGTGCCTTTCTTCAGGGGGCATCAATTCATGGATTTGGACAAATGTCATGAAATTGAGCTTTTCGCGATTTTGCGATGAATGAACCCTGCTGAACAAGAATCTGAAAACAGATGAAAGTTATCTGGTTTCATTTTGATGCTAAGACAGCAAACACGAGGGCACCTTTCATGGTGTATGTTGTGAAAAAACAAGTTTTTGTGTTTTACTATCATAAGGGGTTTTATGCAAATATTTGGTAAATATATCTGCTGTCCATCTGTGCAAAAGGTGAAATTTGGTGTACCTGTAGAGAAATACATGCTGGATTTTGCACAAAATTTGTATTTTCACCTACCACCATTATTACTATGAAGGTCGGTAAATGAGTTTTGCAAGTTGGCCCCAAAAATTGAAAAGGGACTATTTACATGAAGTGTACTTCCAAAAATCAAGAAACGTGTTCTATCGGAACGGAACACTCTTGCAAATTTTCAGCCATCTTTTGTGAGTTTCTGGAAAACTATGTTCTTGCGAAAGGAGTTACTTTTGTCATCTGAATTGGCTGATTTTGAGAAGTGTTTGACCAGATGAAATTGCATCCCTGCCACACCTTTCCGAATTTTCGGAAAAGGTCAAAAGTGGCGCGGTGCATTTTGGTTCAAAAGTTTCAAACTGAACTTGAAAAGCTCTTACGGTTCGAGCACAGAGAAGCTAAATGTTTGCGCACATTTCCCAGGGATCAGAGGTCATAAATAGGGGCACTTGGGAATAGGATCATGGAATTTTGCTAGGTAACTACTTTCAACATCCATTGGCCTGGCAAAAATCATTGAAATCTGTAACAATGGAAAAAGTTGACCCACACTTGGTGTGGTGCCCCCTGTTGGCAAGAGAAACTAAATCCGAATAGTTTTTGCAAGAATTGCAAGTTGGAGCACTGAATAAATGTGTCGTAAACGCATTTTGGGCTCAATAAAATTTGCTCGGTATAGGAGAGTTGCTCTGTGGATCATGCCTTCTTCATTGTGCTACTCTTTCAGTGTGACATTGGCTTTTTGGTGGTGTCGATGTCGACTTTGCAGCTCATTCTCCGGATGCTTTTTTAAGCAAATCTGGGAAGATTTGGCCCAAAAACAGGAATTTCACAATCAGGGATGGGTAGGTAAAATGTTTCACGTATTATATCCTAAGTGTTTGGAGTGTGCTAAGATTTTGGCATGTGATATGTCGGTATCAGTGACATAACAATCACAGTGTAGGGCCCTTTGTAAATTTTCCCCATGTGGGCCCACTCTGTCTGCAGGAAATATGGTGCCTAGTGGTGCATGAAATGTTGATCGAGGATGCCTCAAAATGCTTTTGAGAATAGGATTGTCATATTTGGTTGATTGGATGTCCCCATCATAAGTGTTGGGCTTCCCACAAGAGACCTGAATCCCCCCATAAATCACAATTCACATTCAGCTGCACAAATCTCAACCGCCCCTGCCACCTAGATGATTTTCTGATGAGAGAGGAAATACACGTCGGCGCCGACAGTGAAGAAAAAACAATAAAAATAAAAAGGTGACCAATTTGGTAAGTTTGCATCCACTTCTAAATGAAGTTGCGTTTGCCCTTTCATGCCGAGCATAGGGGTACTTTTTGGGGCAGAGGCCTACCCCAAAAAGGTGAAAACCTTAAATTTCACACTTCTACACATGCTTTCCCCCTGATAATAACGTTTTCTGAGCATTTTGGTCCAAAATGAATAAAATCCGTGGAGAAATGGCTCACAAGAGCAAATTTCAGAAAATGAAATTCTCCCAATGCTGTTTTCACCATTTCCTAAAAGTGGGAGGTCCCCGATTTTGCTGACATTTGGGAAATTGTTAGACGCACTTTACAACAAATTAAATTTCATGGAAATCTGGCTGAAGAAGCCGAATTTTTTTAATTTTTATCCTCTTGTTTAGTCATAATCTGCAATTTTAATCAATAATACATCACAAATGTGGTCTTTTGGCGAGGCATTTTTCGAAAAAACATCAGTTAAAAATAAGAATCGAATAAGAAAATCAAAACCGGATTTTCACATGACACCAATTTTCAACTTTCCACAAAAAGTTTGATGATTGCAAGGTTTGATGATTGCAAGGTTTGATGATTGCAAGGTTTGATGATTGCAAGGTTTGATGATTGCAAGGTTTGATGATTGGAAAAGCGAGAAAATATTTATGTTTCCCGAGTACGTTGCAATGCATCGCGCATGCATAAATGGATCAAGAAAACCCAAATCATTTTTGTCAATTTGGTTTTTGTCACTGTTTAAATCAAGTTTGTCGGCAGAAATCCAAAGAGAAATCGACACCAAATACGCTCTGCCTATAGCCAGAACATGTTACAACTGAGACTGGTATCATCAGCAAACAAGAAAGGAACCCAATGAGAGAGACGGAGAGGAACATTTTTTCCACGGCAAAAATAAAAGTTTTCAAGACAGAACCTTAACGAACACCATGCTTAAGAGTGCCAAAAGTATTCTGGAATTGGTGCTTGGTGGGTGTCGGGGATGCTGCCGCACAGAAAAATAAATTATAACGAACGCCGTTGAACAAAAAACGGTTGCAGTTCGGAATACCTGCCGACATCTGAAAAAAAGCTGGACTGGAAGAGTTTTCACACACGCTCAAGTAGCCAAAATGGGATAGGAAGATGAGGACGAGGAAGGTGGGATAGGATAGGTTGGGATATGTGTGTTAGGATATGTTAAGTTGGGTAGGTCAGATTCGGTTAGGTTTAGTTAGCTTTATGTATATCACAGAGCAATGGTGATAACTCGTACGTACAGTTCAATGTCGGCAGGTATTCCGAACAGTAGCGTTTTAGCGCACACCCTGTACTTGTGGGCTAAAAGCTATCTAAAATAGTGAAGGACGGTTGGTGATTGGTATGAGCGCCAAATGGAAGTGACAGACAACAGCAAGGTTTTTCACAACGTTTAATCTGAACGTGAGTTGAAGCACTGTGAGCACAGGTTGGACCACGTAGAAAACATTGGCAGAGTAAATAAACAATTATTAAAACAAAGGCACTTGGCCGAACAAATAAAACCCAAAAGGAAACATAAAACGTTAAAAACAGTTGCCGAACGGCCGAATGATAAAACACTGCAAAACAGTCTTTGATGATTTCACTCGCCGGAGTCTGATGAGTGGAGGAGAAAGTT
>JASGXE010011783.1:0-14333 GCA_030068105.1 Sinentomon sp. SZTP_YWyxl
CAAAAAGAGGACACTGGCATCCGTAAAGAGAGGGGGGAAATAAACACAGAGAAATGTAACGTGAAAGGTTTTAGAAAATTTGATCACACACCCAGTGTACTCAACTTCATGATTGTCTGGCAAGAAAGGAGGGTCCGGCAAAGGTGAGAGGGGAAAATGGGACAGCCGATTTTGACCGGCGACAAGGACACCTCCACCAATTTTGACCTTGCGATCGGCCCTATAAATAAAGTAGTTTTCGGCAGGAAGGAGTTCAGAATCTTGAATGTGGGGCTTGAGCCAACTTTCTGTCACAAAAATCAGATCAGATGAGTGAAGAATTGCTGAAGTGGTCACAATAACGCTGCTAAGACTTTCGTGATCAAAACGCATTTCGATTTATAAGAACCAGCTCTCAGAAAAGGCGAAAGAAGCTCCCGGCAAACACAAAAAATCACCAACGAAATATCATAACGGCGATTCAATGGCACAAGACAACACTTAGTCAGTCAGTGGGTTTCCGGACCAGAGAGAGGTCAGTGCTTTTTCGAATTGCAAATCACTCGAAATCCACGGGACCTCGAATGGCTGCGAATATTCTGCACGCGTTTTGCAAGTTGCTATTAGATTAATTAAAGAGCTCTGCGATATTCGAACGTTGTTTCTCGAATACGAATGTTAGCAGGGGTGACTCGATTATGACTAAAGAGCTGTTAATGGTTTTGGTCAGCAGCCGTCTATACAAAAGAGATATTGTGGATAATGACTTCAAAGCAGCCGCCTACTAGAAAGAGGTGTTATTCACAGATTAAGTTTGTGGACAATTTCCTGAAATTTTTGTCCGATTTCCGAGCAACAACAACCAATTGCCAGCTTTCACATTATTCCATTCACGATTTCTTTTTTTTTTTTTTTTTTTTTTGTTAACTTTCCAAGATTCTGGCTATAGGCTTGTTCGCCCATGAGGCAAAATTTTGTGGGGATCAACCCAATGGGAGAACATACAAACTCCAGTTTTAGTTGTTTGCGCACCAAAGAAAAATAATTATTTATACCAACATAGAGATTCGTGCAACACGGCAATGGACACGATCAGAGGGGGGTGTCCACAATTCCAGCAAGGTCACTTCCAGTCTTAAAACCACAGCATCAGAGATGTGTCCGGTATTCGTTGACAAAGGGAGTGCATTCTAAAATTGCTGACATCGTCGAAAGGTGACCTCTGCGCTTTCACATTGACATCTCAGGTCTAATAGCTGGCTTTTAGACTCCTGTCTCGCAGGTGACTGCTTCTGGGATTTTTCAGTGTTTGACCGTGTGCCTCGTGACTCAAGAGTGAGTTTTAAAAGCAGGTATTTCCAAAGAAAATAATCGTCATCAATGGTCATCTTATACGGAGCCATTCATAATACTCGGGCCATCGGAGATTTTGTCAGACTTTCAAAGCACGGGGCAAAGTAATTCCCCATTTCTCATGCGCCGCAAAACACATTACACGAAGGAATGTATTCAGCGGCGCTTGCTAAATGGGGAATAACATTGCCCCGTGTTTCAAAAGTCAGACAAAAATTTCTTTTGGCCCGAGTATTCAGAATGGCTCAGTAAATAACCAATAGACTCATGGGCTTCCAAACAAAATTCGTGAGATTTCAGCACGGCACACATTTTCAAAACATGCAGCGAAAAATATTATGAAATCTGACTTTTCACAGCAGTTGGTGGATAACGACTTGAACATGCCCATGAATATCAATAAGTATCGGTATATACGTAAATGATTTCTTTCGGAAAGAAATTGAAGGGACAGCGTGAGAAAACACGAGTTGAATGAGGTGCGAATTTACCCGAAATGGCAGCTGTTAAAGCAGAGCTTTTCATCATCGAGAAACTTCATTATTGCACGAGAAACCTTTCACTTATACCTTTCACCGATTTGTCAAAGCATTGCGCGGCTTTTTTTCCCGGACTGCTCGTGAGTGGAATTCCCTTCCAACAAACTCCAAGCCTGCTCAACAAACTCCAAGCCTGCTCTGTCGGGTCCGCGGTGACAGGGACAGAACGGACTGAAGCAGAATTGGACTGAGGTAGAATTTTTCCATTTTTAAGACCGATTTTTTCCATTTCTTCGGATAGGAATAAGGTCAGGCAAATAAGTTTGGACAGGCACAACATACCTCCCGCCATGCCAAAACGTCCTCCAAAACTCTGCCCCAGAACTGCAGTTTTTTGTTTGTTCTTAGTTTGTTATCGTCATCATTATCTATATTTTTTCACAATTTTGCGGTGATCAATTCCCAACTGGAAATTTAATGATATGAAATAAAATTAATTATATTAAATTACGAGTTATCGAGGGTTGTAACGCTAACTCGCGGGTTGTGAAGAAACATTTGCCATTGTTGGAGCAAATGTCTAAAATTTACCTCGAAACTCAAAATTACTTCAAAATTACTTCATTTACCACGTAGTGATCTCTGCACTTTCATCACAGGAACTGAATAGCAGAAAGAGATCATTGGTTTCTCGTCCACGTCGTTGTTTTCAGTTCGAAAGCGGTATGCCCACATAATGTGTCGCACATTCAACGAACACACCCTATGGTCCAGGTTCAATTGGCACTGAAAGGATTAATGGGGGGCATGAAACACAACAGATGAGCAGCCCTGAGCTCATTACATATGGCTTGAAAACGCAGAGAGGGTGAGCAGCATTGCAATAAGTCGATAGGGGTATACTCTTACGAGTACATGTAATGTATAAATCAATATTTGTATTCCAGGATCCAGCAACAAACGCAATAAATTTTCTCTGTTTTCGTGCGCAGTTTTATTTTATTCGTATTACATTTAAACCAATCAATGCGAGTACAAAACAGCTGTTTTGTGTTCTGAACTTTAAAGGGGTAAAGAGGACTGCGTACCGTGTCATATATGACAGATACCAAGTTGCCAATCCTCGAAAATAATGCAATTCGAGTGAGGTTGACAGAATTTGAACCTTTGCGCACAAAAAACTTTGGCGCAAAAAAAGCTTTGCGCACAAAAAACGTTCTGTTTGACGGAGTATGGCAAGGCCTCTCACGGCAGGGGGATGATGCCAGGAATACAATTTGCACTGGATCCAAAATGTTTGCTCCTGCTTCGCCATTTTCAAAAGCGGCGGGGCAGATCACGAATTTGCTCTGGAGCAAATTTTATTCCTGACATCATCTCCCCGCCGTCTGCGGATCAGATTTACACCAGCGTAAAAACCAGAAAAAATCATATGAAACATACAATTCATATTTTTTCATCCCTCTCTACATCAAGGTCAAGCATTCGGCATCGTCTTATGCCAATGTCGTCGACACAAAAGAATATATACGAAAATAAAAAAATGTCACGCAAAATAGGATTCGATCCTGGTTTAAAACCTTCTCCAATTCCACCTTCACACTTTTAAATGGCATCAAACGGTGATCGTCAGATCAACTCAATTTTGCGAGAGGCACTGGCCTGCTTCCTGTGTTACAGTCACTTCAACGACGAACTTTGTTCTTTTTAGGTGCCTGGAGTTAAGGACTTCAATGTTGTGATTGCTCACTGACACAAATGAACTTGGTGTTTTCATAGCTTGAGAGAAAACAGAGCTCTTCATTTTGAAATTGGGCACCATATGGCGCAAATAAAGTATCGAGAAATATCATCGAACTATTGAATCAGCAGGTGGCATTGACCAACAGAGTGGTTTGGTACAAATGGCTACAGGGAGACAATTAGCAATTTATCATGACATGCAGCATGGCATGAGCACATAACAATCAGTAATTGCTACAAAATATTCGAGATTTGAATGCATAACTTGTGATATTTTGGTAGTTTACCGACACCCACCTAATGCTGATCAACAAGAAATTACGGGAACTGTGGGTCGATCTGTAAGTAACTGACCAAGAAAAATCAAATTAATGCAGGAATAAAGTATGTCCTCAGGAACTTGAGATCTGGTGTCCGCATTTCTTCCAGAATTATTTCTTCAATTTGAATGAAAGATGGTAGAAATTTGATTGAGTTGTGTTTGAAATCGAAAGTTGATCGAAACTTTGATGAAAGTTTGATTGAAATTTTGATTGAAAGTTGATTGAAAGTTTGATTCAAATTTTGATTGAAAGTTGATTGAAAGTTAGATTGAAAGTTGATTGAAAGTTGACTGAAAGTTTGATTGAAAGTTTGATCGAAAGTTGATTGAAAGTTTGATGGAAAGTTTGATTGAAAGTTGATTGAAAGTTCGATTGAAAGTTTGATTGAAAGTTGATTAAAAGTTGGTTGAAAGTTTTATTGAAAGTTTGATTGAAAGTTTGATTGAAAGTTTGATTGAAAGTTGATTGAAAGTTTGATTGAAAGTTTAATTGAAAGTTGATTGAAAGTTTGATTGAAAGTTTGATTGAAAGTTGATTGAAAGTTTGATTGAAAGTTGATTGAAAGTTTGATTGAAAGTTAATTGAAATTAGATTGAAAGTTGATTGAAAGTTTGATTGACAGTTGATTGAAAGTTTGATAGAAAGTTGATTTTATGTTGATTGAAAGTTTGATTGATAGTTTGATTGAAAGATTGATTGAAAGTTGATTGAAAGTTGATTGAAAGTTTGATTGAAAGTTTGATTGAAAGTTAGATTGAAAGTTTGATTGAAAGTTTGATTGAAAGTTGATTGGAAGTTGATTGAAAGTTGATTGAAAGTTTGATTGAACGTTTGATCGAAAGTTCATTGAAAGTTGGTTGAAAGTTTGATTGAAAGTTTGATTGAAAGTTGATTGAAATTTTGTTTGAAAGCTGATTGAAAGTTTGATTGAAAGTTTGATTGAAAGTTGATTGAAATTTTGTTTGAAAGTTGATTGAAAGTTGATAGAAAATTGATTGAAAGTTGGTTGAAAGTTGGTTGAACGTTGGTTGATGAAAGTTGATTGAAAGTTGATTGAAAGTTGATTTTCAACTTAAAAGCAAGGTGAAATAATTGTAGTAAGTTATTCGCATTTCTGAACAGTATTTCGACCAGAGATAAATGTGTGTGAACATTTCTGAAAACTATGACGAGAGATTAATAAAACAAATGAAAATTAAACCATGCTATTGAATTAAACGACCGAGGAATCTGTCCACCACGCGGAATTTTTGGGGCTCTTGTGCGGTAATTCATTTGGTTGGGTTCTCTACGAATACGTTCCAGATAAGTTCTCTCATCTTCTATGGAAATCTCCACCAATCCGCTAGGTTTTGCTACCAGTCATAGAAATAATAACGCCTCTCTTAATGCAAAAGTACCTACACTCTAAACACGAAGTTCAGTTTGGAACACTATGTTTTCACATGGGCTTAGATATAGGAAGTGTTCTTTTAAGAACATTCATAGAACACTCAGTGTGTTCTTATGTAACACTCAGTGCGTTCTTGGAACATACTGAGTGTTCCAAATCTGTGACATTCCTGTCACAGATTTGGAGCACATGAGCGATTTGGAACACCTTCTGTGTTCCATTGGAACACCTTTAGTGTTCCATTGGAACACTTAAGGTGTTCGTGTGTTCCAATATCAGACCAAGTGTTCTTAAAAGAACACTTCCTATCTCAGCCCATGTTAAAGTATAGTGTTTCAAACTGAACTTCGTGTTTAGAGTACACATTCGATCATGGAAGTACGTGTAATGTTTCTCTATGACTGTACATGTACCAGTAGTGGCCGCAGTTATTGGATTTAATTAGCCGAGAAATCATCTCGATAAAAGGTTTTTTCCCTCCACAATTCAGTACAATCGAACCATACAAATCCACTTTCAAAAAGCTGTTCAGCATCTGTCACAAAGGGGGCTAATCCTATAGCTATGCGAGTGTTCGTATACAATCGCCAACGTTTGTTGACCGTCATTGGTACAGTGTCATTCAAAAGATTCGGGTCATTTGAAATTTTTTTGGCCTTTAACGAACAGGACATGAGTACTCCCGCAATCTCGAATGCGCCTGAAAGTTTTTCCTTTCGTTTCGCGGTGTACACGAGATTGGGGATTCCATTTCCCGTGAATGAAACTCCTAATATGTTCCTTTTTGACCCGGCATTTTTTTAAAGAAACAGTTTACCTTTAATGCGACAAGAAAGGCTTCCTAAAAAACAACTCAACGGGCTTTTTTAGCCCTTCCTGAGCTAAGAGCCATTTTCTGCGGCGCCGAAAATTTGTAAATTAAGGGTAATTCGTCGGTTCAAAGGGTTGCAACCATGGTTGCAACTTTCGCTTCGGAGCTAAATTTTAAAAGTCGCAAAAATCTGGCCGAACGTATTTTGAATTTATTCGAAGTCATTTCTAACCCGCCGTTCTGGGTTCTCGTCGGACTCTCTCTGACCACCCTGTTTCTACGCCTGTCCGGATTGCTTTTTGACTGACCTAAAACCACGCGAACCTTGATGCATTTTAATTGATTAGCGCCGTTACGTTTGGGGCGCAAATGAACTCCACCCTTCAAAAACTGCCCAGCAAAATAGATCGCATATTGCACAATGATTATGGTTCATTTGGCCAATCCCGATGTACAGGGTGCCCTATATAAATATAAATAAATAGAAATTCGTATGATCATCCGCGTGACTCGGAGGCCCACTCCTAAGTGCGAACCGAATGGATGCTTGAATGCCACCTTTCTGTCTGGTGCCAACGCATTTCATAAAACCTGAGGCTACAAAAAATCACGAAGTTAAAAACAAAAAAGGGTTCATTAGATAAGTCACACCCGCAGCGTTTTGCACAAAAAACCTGAGCAACAAACTTCCAAATATGGATTGGTAAACTGCTGCCTGGATTTTAAATAATTGCAACTGAAACAATAAAAGAACAAACGAATTATTCCAAAATGTAATAAAATGGTAAAAACAAAATTACAATAAAACAAAAAATATTATTTCATGCAAAATAAAACAATAATTACAACTATAAAAAATAAAAAATAAAACAAACAATAAAATAAATTATGAAGTAAAAAACAGAGAATATGCGTCAAATAATGATTACGACAAATTAAATTAAAACTGAAAAGAAATAAATTTTCGGCGATGTATGGAAGAGCTTTGAAGACCCGCGATTTACTATGGCAGTGGAACCGCGCAGAAAGAAGAAAATTGCATGCGAAAGGTCCATCCTTTTTGGTTTGAGCATAGGAGCATGACGAATGATTCTGATACTCGCAGAAAGCATTTTGAGGTAATGACTTACGAGTACAGCACCAGCATGTCACCAAGTCATACAGGCGCATCCCGACGCAGAGTCCGCGGAAGAAGAGCTTTACAATAATGGCTTTACCAGACATCCTGTATTTAACGGCGTACAGCCAAAACGAACTCCGCAAAGCTTGAACAACCCAAGCGGATTGTAAACAGGGGGGAGAAATCCATTGAATCTGTTGAATTGCGTTTTCATTGACTTGTGCGTATTGTTACATTATTCTCTCGTTAAACGCAATGCGATGGGGTGCGCTGGTTTACACGCGCACGTGTGTTCTGCTGTAATGTTTTGGTTTTATTACGTAATCATTTAGACAGCAAGACCCGCAAACAAAACGAATGCATACATTGTGCGTCTGTAACAACGGGTGGTAACAAAACCATATGCAGGCAGATCATCGATCAGTGTGTCCGCAGAAGAGGAGGGCGCGCTCATTTCTTGGTCATTTCAGAGTCGATTATTCGTGTATAATGTGCAATCTCTACAATCAGCTGATTGTAGAGATTGCACATTATACACGAATAATCGACTCTGAAATGACTGTAAAAAGTGAACTGTGAAAAGTGAAAAGTGACTGAAAGTAACTGAAAGTAACTGAAAGTGAAAAGAATAGTAAAAATTGTGAAGCGCATGAAATGCGCACACGAAGAAAATTTACCTTCGCTACTTTCATCCCTTAGAATTGTTTGTGTCCGACAAACTTTCGCCTGAGAAATTTCGCAGGAGCAAATCGCCAAGAGAGATTTTGCTCAGTTAACCCTCATTTTTCATAACTGCTCAGGTGCACAGCTTACCTGTGCAATGTGGATTTGTGCGAATTTGTTTCAACCGTGAATGGACAGTTTTTGTGCAACATTTTAAGGTGACAAACAACGAGGCAAGTTTTATTTCTTCCTGTTTGTAAAACCTCAAAACTTCACCACAAATCGCAAAAACAGTATTTGTCTGTTCAATTTGTTAGAAAAAAAAACAAAAAAGACACATTTTTTCAATGTGGGCCAAAAGTTTGTTTTGCATGCGGTGTTGCACTTGGGAAAAGAGCCCCTGTGAAAAATAAATGTTATGTAACACGCGAAATTTGCGGTAATGTGTGAAGTAGCTTTTGAATTGAAAGGGGCAAAAAGAGAAACCATGCATCATGCGAAAAAGGAATAAAAAAAGGAAAAGAGCAAAGAGCAAATGAAACCATCGGAATGTTTCGCATGTTTGCAACAGCCATTCTGCCTGCGAGTTCGCCAAAGTTCCTTTTGGCAAGAGATGATTGCGGATAAAATACCGTGTATGAGAGTTATGTGAACTGCCCATGGGCGAAAGTCTACTCGGGCGAAATTCCTTGCACACGAAAGTTGATTGGACGAAATTCATTTCGGATGGAATCGACTGAGCATTTTAAGGGAATGGTTAATAAATGTTTATAAGCGTCTGAAAGACAGATGAGATGTCCCGTCAGAAAGGGAAAAACAATGAAGTCAATCCTCCGCCTGCTGCTTCGAAATTTTCTTATCTGCCAAAAATGGGACGGGGAGGAAATCTTTGCAGATGGTCCCCATATTTTCGCTAGGCGAGGGTGAAAATAAAAAAATGAGAGTCGTCAGGAAACTAACTGCCAGCACAGATGAGTGGAACGATCACACTGAAATACATTTGTTGACACAAACAAAAAATTGTGTGAAATCGGGAGTTGTCTATAGGTACAATCGCGAGTATGCACCAGGAAGATTTTGCCAAAACAAGATTTTGTAAATGTAAGTTTGATCGGCCGTATCGAGGGACCAGAGACCTTATTACAGAAACTGTCTCAGCGTAAAATGTTTCGTAAAATTCTTTTAAGCAAGACAACGCAATTATTCCACATTGTTGTAAATGTCACGCATGAGATTTTTCTTAACAATGAGAGAGTTGCTGCATTATGGCCCACTTTTTCTGGATGACTATATATGGATTGATTTTTCCTGGAGAGATCACCTAAATCGAGGATGACAGTGACGGTTTATCTTGTTTCCATTAGGTTTCGTGCTTGAACTGGAAAGGTTTAGCTGACAGAAAGTTTCAAACATTTGGAACTAAAGTCTCTGTATCAGGTGATAATTAGTTACTTTTTTGGCAATGTTGTTTTGTTCAGGGGCCTCTTGTAGTGCTGTAGACGAAGGCTAAGACTTTCTTCTTTTCTTCTTTTCTTCTGCTAAGACTTTCTTTCCAAGGCTAACACTTTCTTCCTTGGAAGATTCACAAAAATTGCCATAAAAAACCTGCGCATGGCAGGGTGACAATGTAAACTTGTTTTAAAAGCAAGTCCGAACTATCGTTATTACTCGTAGGGCCTATATACTTTTAAAAGGCCGGCCCACAGACTCCTCATCCGAACGTTAACCAAAGCAAAGCACCCTTGCACGAAAAGGTGGCATATGCCAAAGGAACCTAATCTGGAAGAACAAATTTAATCAATTTCATAAAGCAGGCTTGCCTGCCCGTTGCTCAATGCCAATAAAAATGGGAGCTTTTCATGTCCATTGTTAATAGTTTTCCATTTTTCAGGGATTCAGTGCGTACTTACCCCTTCCTCAGACCTGCTAGGAATGCTACTGGAGTGCCACTCTCTATACCTCCCCCACCCCCAGTTTCCTTCCCCCGATATCTGATACTTTCAGGTAATGAATGAGTCGCTCAGCGGGGTAGGCAATTAAAGAAAAGAGACTAGATATCCATAGGCTAGTATGCATCGGTAGACAGGCGGGAGCAGGCCTCTGGATACCTGCCGGACATCACCGATGAAAAATAGCCCTGTCTAGTTTTAATCTAGGAGAGCGCGCAGAGAAGGGATTGAACGAACAATATAACAAAGCTCGATATGGTCAGTCGGTCTGTTCCGCCAGCCGTCTGCTTGCTTTCTCTCCGCGTCTCTGGCGAGTTTAATATCAGACAAAATCCTCCATATGGCTAGTTTTCGTCTAGGACGGCAAGCAGCGGGAGTTGGATCAATACCAAAACAACTGCTGCTATAGACTTACTTCGCTAGCCTAGAAGTCCTGCAGAAGGGCTAGGGTATTTATTAGTCGGTACGCGCAGGTACAGTGCAACAGCCTCCACCCCAGGTAACCTTATGTTCTTCATTCAATCCTAGGCTTTTATGGAAACGGCTCTAATAAGTCGCCTTAACAGCGCGCATAAGTCTGGAATTTTGTTTCTTTTTGATGGCGAAAAGGATAAATTTTATTGGAAATGGTTGGCCTGAAAGCGCGCCGATAAATGGAAAGCACAAAAGGCCTTGTTCCGTTTCCTTGTTCTGCATACACTCGCCTGATGGGGTGTTTGACTTGAGGCGAATAAAAACCATTGCCAGCACATTCGCTAAGGCTTTTGATCAGAGTGCTATCAGAATAAGGCTGCTGACTTTTGCTTTATCAAAATGGAAACAGTTGGTCTGCTGACGAAAAGGCACTAGTTTCTTTCATTATTATTATTTTTATCAGAGTGCTATCAGAATAGAAATTCTTCTCAATAGAAAAGATTGTTCAGCATTAGTTTCTCAATAGAAAAGATTGTTCAGGATTAGTTTCTCAATAGAAAATGCTGTTCATCATTAGTTTCTCAATAGAAAAGATTGTCCAACAGATAGATGGATCCAGTTTCTCAAAGAAAAAGGTCATTTGGCCGATGAAACGACACGTAACTTCGGCAAACTATGAAGAACCTGAATTGAAATTCTTGCCCATTTTCAGTATTTTCGCCACCACGTGAGGTGTCTATAGTTAAACTGCAGCTGGCTGAAGTTGAACTCAAACTGTGCATGTAAGGTCAAAGTTGTTGGTCGCTTCAAAAGTTCAAATTGCACAAACAACTTGACATTGTCGAGCACAAAGACTCTGTATGGTGAGCGTCTCAGAGCCAGATCTCGGAGAAAAAAGCCTTGTGCCATCGCATTGGATTTTCGCCTCAAACCATGCTGATGTCAAATATCGTTCATTTTAGAGCTTTACAAGTCGACCTTGGCAGGAGTCGTTGGTCGACCAGCCTGTCGACTCTAGCATATCGATAAGTCGCTGAGTCAGCGTCCCTTCGAACTCCCTTGCAGTAAAAAATAGACTCTTTGCATTTGGTGGGATATACATAGAATTTACCTGCAGCGTCCCTCAAATTGACTGTTTTGTTTCAGTTTTTCGTCGCAGCAGGAGGGTTCGGCTCGAATATCAGACGCCCTCATGGAGATGAAGTTCAACATCCGGAAGGGAAAAGCTGCCGCAGTAAAAACTATAAATCATCGACTTTGCCCTCTGCGTGATTGCTTAAATTTGGCAGAGAAAGCCAATGGAAACTGTGCATGGTGCATGGGGAACTCCGGGTGGACGGTCAGTTGGAAAATCCTGATCGTCACCGAAATTGGGGAACTTTGGGATAGTCATCGGAAACCTTGTGCGATGTTACATTTGATGAAATTGGAAAACTCTGACACGATGGTGCGGTTCCCGGTTCTTAAGACGTAACTTGGCTGTGACTCGACTTGAGCTGTTGCTGTTTTGTTGATCGCTGAGATGTCACACATGACAGCAGTGCAAAGTTTTCCCGCAGCAATCAACAAAAGAGGGATGACTATAAGTCGATACTCAATCAAGTCACGGCTTAAGAATCGGATAGATGAGTTGAAAAATCGTAGAATTTTTTCTCAATTTGGGTGGTCTGTAAAGGTTAACAGAAAACTCGTGATGCTACCCCAAAATTATATTTTTGAATTTATTCGAGGCCAATTTGATCCTACGAGAATGTTCAGTTTCGAAGTTCAGGAAGTTGGTGGCGATCAATTTTGGAGACTCATGGAGTCACGGACATGTCGGAAATTGGGAAATGCTTGGGAATAGTTGGAAACTCTCTGATTGTCATCGAAATGGGTAACTTTGTTTACCTAATCTTGATGTCATCTGCAAAACATAAGCACACGCGACATAAAATTGTGGAATTTTGGGCACTCTTTTCGAACTTGGGCCCTGACTGATATGAGGGGTCTTCAAAATGTTCTTCGCATTTGAATTAGAAATTCCCATTTTTAAAGAATTTTTCTCACGTGGCATAAAAACTGATGTTTTTTAATCTTTTCGATGATTTCTTTCGACCATTCTTTTCCCAAATTCAACATCATGGTTGATCTCCCTAAAATTCCCAATGATGGAATTTTGGGGAGATCAATTGGAACTTATTATTCGTATATTGTTGCTGATTTCGGAGAACTTTCGGTATGTCAAATGGAAATCCGTCATAACTTCCTTAAATTGCGAGAAAATGCAATGGAGATCTAACGTGAAATCATCGGTAGCAATCGTATAAGGCTGTTTTCTCGACTAAAATTTTGTTATATTCTTTCGTCATGGCCAAAAGCACTCGTAAACTTGTTACATTAAAGCGTCAGTGACACTTGAATTGCCACAAATGTGATTGTGGCAGTGGCAGTGGCAGTGGCAGTCTGTTAATTGCAACGATGCTAATAATTTTTCAGCCAGGTTCTGCTCCCCTGCACCTGCGACATTCGGCTAATCAGTACCCCATCTTGCGCATTGGCCCAGGCCTAATCCCATCGGAAGGCCCTTCGCCATGGCGCGCGAAGTTTAACGTCAAGGCGAGAATTTAACTTCTGAATCGCAATTTTCCACAAAAATGTTTTTGGCGAATTTGCTGGAGCGTAACTAACAACCGTGCGCCAACTGCTAAATCACTGCCTCTTTATTGCACGTGAACCAATGCGCGGTGCCCACGCCTTTGATTCGAGATCCGCCTTAGTACAAAGTGTCCCAAAACTTCATAATTGATGTGAAGCAGTGTCCTGACCATCGTCTTCTATTCTGAACCCTTGTCGTGAAAGTCTGTAAAAATCGGTTCTCCTGTTGGGAAACGAAACCATACCAACCAACGTTCCATCTATTTTTCGTGGACACACTGTACCCTGACTGACAAGGGAGGAATCTGTAACACCGCGATGATTTCCCGCATTTAAAATGGCCACAAAAATCGCGGACAACAAAAAGTCTGACTGCCAAATTGGTGCGCAGTGGATAAATAATTGGATTCGCACATATTCCCTAGCGTAACAATTTAATGATGGTAAAATTTTGACATTATTGACATGTATTGCGAACGTATCAAGTAGTAATTGCAATTTAATTTGACCTCTGACATTTGCCAAGCCAATTCAACTCAAAATCTGAATGCACCTGGCAGAACGTTCAAAAAACAAAAAAAAGCCGACGAAGTCGCTGCAGCAAGGTGAAAGGGTCCCACGTTTAACATCATTGAGGGTGTTGACTGTCAAAATGACAACTCACATCTGTGTGCACAACAATTCGGGAACAGATATGCATCGCGGGGAATTCTTCTCAGCGACACGTCCCAAGAGTGGAGACCACTGAGTGAATTTTTGGGACGCGGAAAAACAGAACACATGCACACTCTGGAATGGATCAAGCGATCAGGTGAAGGAAAATAAGATGGTTCAACTTCGACCAGAATTTTTTTGTTTGCTTTGTATGCTTTATTATTCACGCAAAATTCCTTCCACGAAGCTACTTGGATGAAGCGACCTGATGCACAGGGCAATACGAGAAAAACATATTCGTGTGATCTAATCAGAGAACAGTTTAAGAACAACTGAATTGATGACAAGAAAAAAACAAGATTAAAAGGTTCGCTTCCAGGGAAGCCATGGTTTTGTCTTTTGTAGTGTGTTAAGTTTCGAAATGATTTCCAGCACATGTAAAAACTGCAAAACCAGAAAGCTTGCCAAACTGATCAAATTAAAAGTGCCACATGTGGAAGATATGAGATATGTGATGAGGAGAGTGATTCATGTCAAATTTTGTGCAATGAAAACGGTTCCCGGGAAGCAGAGGAACGTGGCAGGAACGTTCCGCGGAATATGGCAAACACTTGTCTGTGCCAGGTGGCTGCCATTTGGATATGGTCGGTGTGGCACCACGATGCTGGCCACTATGTCAGGAATGTGGCTTTCTCCAGTGACAGCGATGTGTTTTTCCACCGTAGTGGGGACATGGCATGCTCCCGTGGCGAGAATGCTATATTTTCCACCGTGGGACGAGACAAACCACCGTGGCAATCACGTTCCTGTCACGG
>JASGXE010011784.1:0-12847 GCA_030068105.1 Sinentomon sp. SZTP_YWyxl
TGCGGATGCCCATCATGGCTGAGAAGAGAGATGACAGCTGCTGAATGCCCAACCTTGAAAGATGAAGTCCGTCGCGTGACAGGGCGACTGGACAGTATAAGCGGTTGGACAGTATAAAAATGCTGGCAGTCCCGTACCACCCAGCAATTTTTAACCATTCCGTTAAATTTGGTTTGGATAGGTTAAGACAGGTCGGGATAGGTTTGGAAAGATTTGCAGCCGTATTCCCCATTCCCGACCACAGTCTGCTCCAAGTCAACAGTCAATCCACCAGATGGATGCACCCAACGCAACAATGGAAAATGAATGGCGCTATGCATGGAAATGAAAATTTCGCCACACAAATCCATCCGTTGGATTGACTGTTGAGTCGACGCTGATTGAGTTACAATGGGAATACGACAGTGGTTGGATAGATTGAGATAGGCAGGAACAGCTAATTGGCAGGGTAGAGGTTTGTGAGGTTCTGTCAGCTCATTCAATTGTAAAATAGATTAATCCAGAAATGTAAAAAATTGGGAAATTTGAGTTGTCACTAACCGTTTGGTTCTTCTGCCCTGTCATCTTTGCACCCCTGACCACAATCTTGCGAAAGGCGAACGAAAATAAATGAGAAGACCAACCCTGTGGCTCCCTTTTCCTCTTTGGATCGGACTGCTTGTGTTTCCAGATGCAAAAACCAAACGCATTTTTCTCCCGTATCAAAAATAGCTTGCCTATAGTCATCAACTTTTTGGAAAATTCTTCGTCCCTCATGCCCCGCCCTGACCCCTCCCCTGACTCAGTCTTCGCGTTTAGCCGCACTAATTTAATTAGATTTTCCTATCTGTTATTAAAAGTTCCTCTTTGGACGTAATTATTTTCTGTCGGAAATAATCCACGTGGCACAACGGCCTGAATGAAGAAAAGAAAACTCAAGATGTGCAAGCTGGCACGCTGTTTTGAAGCAGTGATGGCGACTGGAAGAAGTAACGAACACCTCTGATGGAAAGCAGGGATTTGTATTGGAAAATGGAAGGCAATTTGTCAAAATTTATGGATGGCTTGTATGCTGGTGGCTGAATTGATGTACTCACACATGTAAAATTGTGATAAAATGAGAATTTAGCAAAAACTCCATGCTGCAGAAATTATTTAAAAATCATATTTTATCATCGAGGTCATAATCTGACTCCTCCAGAAAGCTCTGTTATAATCTGGCGCTTTAATTTCTACCACCTGCATAAGAGTAAAAAGACAGAAAAAAAGTTTTGGAAACAAAGGTCAAATGTCAATGGGAAAAACACAGTTCATTAATCCCACCGGTTCAATCCTGATTTCATAGGTTCAAATGGCAAACCTCACTTCATCAGAGCACGGTGACCGCAGACATTTTTCTCCTGTTTTCGTATGGCCAACATGGGTTATGGTCGCTGAGGATATGTTATTTTAAGGGTTAGAAAACCGAAGACCCCCATTCTTCCATAAAAATGAATGGAGAACCGAAGTCAAACTCTCTTCAATTGGCCACACCACCGGGATCTTACAAGGAGTCATCCCATTGTGCAAGCATTTGACATAGTTCATATAGCTGCAGCCGGAACGAGTCAAGAGAAACGGTTCAAAATACAAGACGAAAAAATGGGGTTGTAAACCCAATGGAATTTCCATTAGCAGTTGTACCTCTAGCAACGCGCAACTATACTCCATTCCATCTGAGGCCTCACGGAGGGAAATCAGAATTCGCTGCAACGATGAAAACTCGATCGAAAACCGTGGATTCATCACAGAAATCTAACTTTCTCTGAAATTGAATCGACAGTGAAGGAAGCAACGAGGTTGATATCTTCAAACGGGTGGAAACCACGTCGCACCCGTCATTGAACCCATGCATGCATGGCGATCAAAAAGAGATTTCTGCGCACCCTTAAGACTAGCGGCAAGACGGCCTAAATTCGAACTTCATCACATTGACCGTTTATTCGATTTATTAACCCTAACCTAACCTGACCTAACCTGTTACTAACTCATTATCCTAACCTATCCTATCCTTTCCTGACCTAACCTTACCCATTCTAACTTATCCTAACCTATTTTGTGCCAATTCGAGGAAAATTGAAAAAACCGAAAAGTGGGACGGCACCGCCCACGAATTTAGGCTGTCTAGCCGCTTCTCCCTCAAGCTGGTCCCAAAGGATTGAGCGCCAATAGGTTAACCAGACATATAAGGATGATGTCGATGAACTCAACATATAAGGATAATGTTGATAAATTAATCAAGTTGATATCTGCAGCGAGTGGGAGAGCTCTAGCCACAAGGAACCCCTTTTCAGAATGTGCTATACGCATATTAGTATGCAATGGAAACCGTAATAAACACACAGATCTTGCACTGCGTGATCCTGCTCGCACTTTAGGCTTTCACAAATCGCATAAGCGATATCGCAAAGTCGCTGCAAGGAGTTATGCCTTGATCCAACAATGCAGAAACTCGCGACCACCATGTTATTCGAAGTCCAAAGAGTGAGCATTTCACTCCCTTGCGTGCGCTAGAAGGAGACCTACTTAAGAAATGCATACCGTTTTGGGCACTTTTCCGCCCAACCATGCGTGCAGATAAAGATCTGACCACCCAAAAAACGGGAAAAACGTTTGAAGTAGGAAAAGGAAAAAAGTCAGGTTATAAGTAAGGTTATAGGTTAGAAAGGTTAGAAAGGTTAGGTTCGGTTAGGTTACCTTTATGTTTCACTTTTTCGACACCCGAAAAATCTAGCAAATCACAAAAGGCATTTCTTAAAATATGCGGGATTGACCAGCACATTGCTACTTTTATCCCAGGAATCCAAAAAGGATTTTAGATATGCTGACAGGACCATTTAGATCGCAGGAGGACATTTTAAGTGATTTTTGTGTTACCTTCAAGCATTCTTTGCGAGTATTAGTTTAAAAGGCATATTTCAGCGAGGTCAAGATTCGAGGATCAGCGTAGAAGACCGGGAGAGAGACCTGGTTTTGACAGATTAGGCCTGCTTTATCCTTGCCCTTCAATTTTGTTTCAAGCGAAATCAAGAGTATATTGCTGTGGATAATAGTGTCCTTCAGGGAATTCCAAATTACTGCCGTACGAAACCGAATCCAAAACAATAGCGAGTTCTTTCATCCGCAAAAGGTCAAACCCGCGGCCAATTACGAAATTGAAATGCGAAGCGAATTGCTAAGATAACTACTCGTATAGGTACGTATACCTACACCACCATCGCACAGAGTAAAACGTCACTGCCATTTCAGAAACGTCTGCCTGGAAAGAATGGCTGATTAATGGACGATTATAACAGAAGTTGCTATATAGAAAATTCAGTTAAGTCGATGAATCTGGGACAATTTTCTAAAACCTGGCCAATTCAGGGAATGCTCTAACGACTACATGGTGATTCTTAAAGATGGGAAACAATTGCCAGGACTATAAATATCTCATCCGCGCTGGGTTCAGTGGAAAAATGTGCTCCGCCCCCTCTCCCATTTCAAGGGTTGGCCACAAAGTCCTCAAAATCATCTTAAGGCTCCCTTCTTGGAGAGCGTTTTCTCCAAGGCAAAATGAAAAAACGATTCAGTGACAAAAAATCATTTCGGCAAATCGGAGATATGACCCTTCCCCCCAAAAAGGCCTCAAAATGAACCATTTTGGGTGCCTGTGCGGGTTTAAGTAATTGTCGCACCGCTCTCATGTTTGGAGATCGTGTTTATCGCATGGTGAACGGAAGGTAAAAAAAGCTCCGAGTCCTCATTTCGGGGACATTGCTCCCCAACATACTCAAACATGAATCGGCAAAATGGTATACGAGATTCGGATCTTTTGGGGAACCACAACTCCGAAATGTGTGATCATAGCGAATATTGCCACTGATTCTTTTCTCTTTTCGGGTCTTTCTTTTGTCTCTTCTCCTAGACCTGTCACTTCCCTGGGGTTCCTCAAGGCCGCATACTGGGCACTTTGTTATACATTCTTACATCAATGTTATTTTGGCCAGGTGCGCCAGCTCAAAAATCCGGTTGTTAGCTGACGACTGTCTCATTTACATCAGGGAAATCTCTTCGTTATCAGACAGTGTGTCCCTGCAAAATGATCTAAAAGTAATCTTCGATTGAAGTCAAAATTGGTCCATGACATAAATGAAACTAAATCTACATGCATTCGTTTTTCTGTTTCCAATCTGAGTGTTAACTATTTTCCGAATGGACACATTTTCCTGACACCACATAGTGCTATATCTCGGTGTTAAGCAAGCTAGAAAGTTTGATTGGACGGGCCATGTTGACATTTTTATTGTAAATAAGGCGTCGAAACCTCTCTATACTTTGTTCAGCGCAATTATAGGAAATGCCCCATTTATATTCGTGAGTTGTCACACCTCTCACTGGTTTGTCCAATGCTGGAATATGCATGCGCCTGCATGGGATCCCTATTTGAAATGTCATTGCGAGGATCTTGAGAAAATTCAGCGTCGAACTTCCCAGGTTTATGGTCGGGGAGTATAGGCGAACAGGCAATGTCTGAAATATGATAAATAGGTTACGTATAAGGTTGGAGTTCATTAGCCTAAAGGAGGAAAGTACGAGTAAGCCCCATTTGTCTCTCTTTCTGGTTCTAAGTAATTACGCGGTTTGGGGAGATCGCGGAGAGAAGAGTTTGGTGGAAAACGACTTCGGTGGAATGAACGGCGCAAAAAGCTCGATTTTCAAATGAGGTCGCATTGCATGACGGGTGATTGTCAACGAAAGTCAAGAAAACCTTGTCACATTCGGATGAAATTAACACCTGCGGACCCTTCTCTCCACTATAAGAGTCCCACTTTTCTTTCTCGAAACGATCACCAATATAAATTAAGTCGCTGAGTTTTATAGGAAAGACGTAGGAATTTTCCTGGACAGCTTTTGACTGGAACAAATTCCCGTGCCATGTTTTTAAAAATCCACTCAAAATCTCTGCCCTTCGATTTTTTTCCCTCTCGTTTCAACCTTCTGATTGAACTTGAACCTCCCCATTTTGAATTGAGCTCTGTTGAAAAATTTGAGCTCTATTGAAAGTCTCGCGTTTGCACGGGTTGTGGGAAATATTCTCTTGTTGGTTTTGACTATTTATTGTTTCATTGACATGTTTTATAGATTTTGACATTTGTAATTGGTTGAGTATGCTTTTTAATGTATGACAAATGGGAAACCCATAAACACACAGATTCATTTATTCATTCAAAAACGGATAACAAAGATTTAATTAATCTTTCAAGCATATAGAGTCATACAAAAAACATTTTTCTCGAAAAAAAAAAGGAAAACAAAGTCTGTATAACTGTAAAGCAAACACCAAAACAAAACGGCAATGCCTCTCGAAAACGTCAAACAGTCAGTGAACCGTCACACACAGTCAAAAGAAAAACAGTGGATACATTTTCTCGTAAAGCGGAAATCAAAAGTGGATAAAACATGTCAAGCAAACAGTCAAACGAAAAGAGGTAATTTTTCTCAAAAAGGATGCAAACAGGTAAACAGTCACAAAAACTATATCAAACAAACAGTTTTACGACAAAGAGTTCATGTTTCTCGGAAAATGGATAAAAAACAGTCAAACAGTCAAAGTGTCAAAAAAGACGCAACGAGAAACAGTTTTTTCTCTAAAAACTGAAAACAAATCAAGGGTTTGAAAAACTATCAAACAAACAATCCAACGAAAAGCACATCTCAACCGAAAATTAGGCAACAAACATATCAAGCAAGACGTATTGTCGTAACATATTGTCGTATGCACCAAAGCCACTAACCCTATAACCCTAAGCTTGAAAAAAGTCAATTCCATGTTAGATGCACCTTTCTCAACGATGGAAAGGAAATACGGTTGTGCGCAGAAATCTATTTTTCCAACAGAATTCTTGACAGAGATTTTTATGCATGGAATTATGTTGGAAAATTTGATTTCTAATGCACATAACAGTATTTCTTTTCCACCGTTGAGAATGGTGCATCTGAATGTGGAATTGACTTTTTTCAAGCTCAGGGTTAGGGTTAGGGTTAGTGGCTTTGGTGCATACGGCCGAGTAAACTGTCAAACGAACAGTCAAACGAAAAACGCTTCAGTTTTCTCGAAAAATGGAAAGCAAACGTTGAACTGGCTGGTAAAACTGTCGAACAACGAGTCGACGAAAAACAGGAAGTTTTTTATTTTTGAAAAAAGGTTACGTAAAAATAACAAACGAACAGTAAAACGAAAAACAGTTTATGTTTCTCGGAAAATGGATATCAAACTGTCAAACACCCGAACTCATAACAGTTTTTCTCTCTAAAAAAAACAAGTTTGAAAAATGCACATCTTGTACGTGTTGGAAGTTTATTCTCATGCATTCGATGGGTGTGGCGACTTTCCACACTCATCATCCAGCAAATCACTAAACTTGTTTGTGCTTGTGCAAAATTTTCAAAAAATAAATTATTACCCGCCACCGAACCCCACTCTGCAAAATTAATGGTCGCACCGTAATTGCAGAAAGCCCCCATGTGGAGTTACTGCTGGGCGGCCTGCTGTTAGGGTGAGTTCACTTAGTCAAAACCCGGCCTTCATAATTAGTGTCAAAAACAGAGGCCCATTGTTTGCTGTGATGTCAACTTGTTCCTTCCCATACGTCCGTGATGATACAGGGGGTGTCGGAATAGAGTGCCGAAGAAGAACCGTATTTACTCGGCGCCAGTTGTGTCGAGCAAAAAGAGTTTATTAAATGTTTTTTTTTGATGTTTTTTTTATTTGATGTTTTTTTTTATAGAAAAATGTAAGAGGTAAATGTTTTCTCTGAGTAGGTTCTCTATCGTGACTTTCTGACATCTGGGTTCACTGCCAAAAATTATATCGTCTTTGGATCCCAGCATTGAATTTTTAATCGGCTGCATTCTCCATTGAACTCGACTTCTACTCAACGGCATGGACATAGACAGACTTGTGTCTCGAAATTTCATTGCCACGAACAGTACGCATGAGATATTCTTCGCCGTTCTTTCGAAAGATGCAACCATCTGCTGAGCTGGCATTGCGTTGAATTGACATTTTGACCGCGGGCAACTTCTGGCACGCGATTTCGTTTTGCGTTTTCTTTGTTTTCATTTACCCAATCAAACCCGACCAAACCCAGTCCTTCACTACCTGTTCCTTGAAGTCAACTTACTGGTCAGTGTCCGCCAATTGCATGTTGTCAACCTCTTGCTTTATGTCCGACGATAAGGCACAGAAAATGTCCTCGACGTTTGCATATCCACACGTATAACTCTGCATAAAGTGCAACCCATGTATTGTTTGGAATTTGCTATGCTTCAAGTGTTGAATGTCGAGTTTTTCCAGTGAAGCGCCGCCGGGGTCATCGCACAAAAATTGTGCCTATTTTAACATCAAAAACATGACTTAAAATGCGGACATTCGACTGCGGCGGTCCGTTTTGGGCTTCACGAGACACTCTGTAGACGCTTTTGGCTTCACTTGTTCAAACATGGAGAAATTTTCAAACGCAACGAAAGCGGCATGGCAGCAACCCATCAATTTAGCCTTGCGCTTTCGAGTTTGAGAAAGCATTTTGAAAGCGTACGACATGCAAGTGCAGTGCTGTTGTCCGAAAGAGAAAGTGCGTTGAAAGTTCATTAGCAAAATAGAAAAATTTGGCCGGACGTGGACGGACGTGGCCGGACGTATTCATTTGAAAAGTCATGTCGGCGGAACGAAAACAGGCTTAGCTAATGGCTGCTTTTCCAGGACCTAAAAGTGAGTTGCAACAACACAATATTGCTAATTGGAATTTCCGTTCCATTTT
This sequence comes from Sinentomon sp. SZTP_YWyxl, assembly GCA_030068105.1. NCBI lineage: Eukaryota > Metazoa > Arthropoda > Protura > Sinentomata > Sinentomidae > Sinentomon > Sinentomon sp. SZTP_YWyxl. The sequence goes on from JASGXE010011784.1 coordinate 7,821, forward strand.
GCTCATGACGTCAGATGTACCTACCTAGAAGGTGCGTCACAAGTAACCAGCCTTCAGATTCAAATAAAATCGACATTTCCCTAAAATCTGTTGCTAAAAGAAGTGTCCGCAGACAAAGCAGTTCTCAAGCAGAAGGTACCAAATTCGACTGTACGCTCATAAATTCCGCTTTGTTAACGCTTTGAATTTAAAATTTCATGCAAAACGTTTATTTTGAAAAATTTCCGAGTGTACACTTTAACGCGCAATGAGTTTTGCCAGGGCAATTGCAGAAATTATATTTTCCGGCAGCCTTCTCTTTTTGAAAGCATGTTACAGCGAGTGCTTTTCGGATTTAAGTATGACTGTTGGCTTCGCAAACAATGATTGACCTGTAAATCCGCTTTCAAAAAGAGAAGGCCGCCGGAAAATATCATTTCTACGACATCCCTGGCAAAACTCATTGCGTTGAAGTGTACAAGGCTTTAACGTATGAGAAAGAAAAACGCTGTGCGATGTTATCGTAGTGATTGAATTAGTGTTCTCATCCATGTGTTTTCACCATTCAACTGCTACTCCTAAACTTTTTTCATTTTTTTTCTCTTACAGGCGGCAGAAATTATAGCGCCAGATTGCAACATAGCTTTCAAGAGGTTTAAGATTTTCACATCGGGTTAAGTCATTTATACGGGGGGGACATTATTGCATGATGGCAGGGAGACATTTTCAGAAAACAGCAGTCCCCTTCGCCGTGCAATTGTGTCCCCCCTTTGGCACCAGCATACGGCACAGGGTGTGCCTTTTCTCTGGAGGAAGGTAGTCGGTTGGGATAGGTTAGGCGCTTTGGATAGGTTAAGTTGGGTTAGGTCAGGTTAGGTTCGGTTAGGTTGCGGTAGGTTAAGTTAGCATGTGTTAGGTTAGATTAGGTTAGGTTAGGTCAGGTTAGGGTTCTCAGTGCACTGTAAAATTAACCTTAACAACCTTGACTTAATCGAACCCAATCTAACCTTACCTGACCTGATCTCCCTGCGCGACTTTAAAGCGACTAAACCCCATGATTTGCTCAGCCCGCTGCAGAATGAGAAAAATAATGCAGGAAGTATCGTTGCGATGAATCGTATGGCAATGAAAATGCAAAAGAAAACCGCTTGAGGAGTACACAATTCAATTGCACGACAGCGAAAAAGCACACCCCGTACCGTCTCCAGGAGCCAAAGGGGGGACACAATTGCACGGCGAAGAGTACAGCTTTTTCTAAAAATGTTTCCCTATTGCCGTGCAATTGTGTCCCCCCCTTATAAACGACATAACCCTTCACATCAAAAGAGGATCCTTAATTTTTGCAGCAAAGACTTTGCTAAAATCCGAACAATAGCAATTTTTATATAAGAAGGTAATTTCGTCGCCACAATACAGCTGGAAATTAATTTTAATGGTGTCGAAAACTGCAACAAAGACATGAAGTACAGATCGGATCATCTTGCTGCACACGTCATTAAAATTCCTTGAACGTTTTCGTTGCTAACCGCTTTTCTGCTTAAAATCGCTGGAGGAGTGAATAGTTTCCACCTATAACTGTCGTAACACAAATCATACATTGAATTGCTGTTATTGAGTTGAACCTGAGGGTACGTTGCAATGGGGAATTCGGTCGAAACACTTTTGCTTTGACTTTGTTTTGACGGAGTATCGGGGTGTTGATGTCTTGTGATTGTCCAAAATTTTCCCGGAGGTCACGGATTTGTAAAAACGTTCCGCTTACTTTTTGTGCATCAGGTATATCAAGGTATGTTCAATAATTTATTCAAAAGTTTCTTCCGCAAATGTTGGTCCATTCAACTGGTTTAATTCACTACCATGGAAGTTTACATTTGAAATTGAGTTTTTGATCATGTCGTTGCTTTGTTGATATATCGTTCTTTCGCGTTACTCTTCTCTTCAAAATTCAACAAAATTCTTGCTCAGTCCGATTTTCTGAAAATTACAGATGACGTGAATTGAGTACTGGTACTTTGTGGGTCAATGGACCCCAGATTGGGCGCCAACCAAAACAAAAATTCAAATATCCATCGAAACGGAGTTGGTACAATTTTTTGTCGATGCTAACACAGCGTTCGTACAAAATTCCTGCTATGTCACGTTCGTTGGAAAACTTTGGTCGGCCAACTTGACGCACGACTTTTTAAAGTGGTGAGTATCATTTTGTGTAGATATGATATTCCATATCGGAGGATATTAATGCAGGACAGTATATGATGGAGGGGTATGTCTTTTTTGAAAAATTACTGCCTTTGGAAATAGATCTGTGTCGACCGGGGAAATCCAGTGGGACTCTTCAAAATAGGATGCACTGTTCGCATGCTGAATGGATTTGTGCAACCGCGTGACGAAACATAGCTGACGTTTCGGTGAACTGCAGATTCTGCAATCCCAGGCTTGGAAAGTGGGAAAATGTGGGGAATTCCGGGAAATGCCGAAAATGTGGGGCATTCGTCACAAATGTGGGGCATTCGTCACAAATGTGGAGCATTCGTCACAAAAAGATGCATCCGTCTGTTGAATTAGTGTATTGAGTTGAACCTGAGCGTGAGTTGCAATGCGGACTAACAGCCGTCTCATTCCATAGAGAATTTTCAATTTGAATGACCATACTCGTAGAAGAAACTTTTGTCGTTATGCTGGTGTTCTGCTTTTCAGAGGTGGGGATTACCTTACGCTGAGAATTTTTCAAATAACTTGATGCCAGAAATACAAACAATTTTGGGTGTGGAGACATGGACTAATTTGTTCCTCAAGATCTCATTGAGTCATTGTTCTTGAAGGGAAGATTTGGCTTTTCTGAAATACATTTTATTGTTTTAATTGTTCATGAATTGGACCTGGGATTAAAACCCAAGAATTGCAACTGCTTGTGCGGTGTTTTCCTGCATTAATTGGGCGTTCATTTCCTCTGGCTTCAATGTTAAACCATTGCAATGTCATAAATACTCATTCTTGGCGTGTCTCTTTCCGATGGCTTCTCTGTTAAGCCATTGCGGAGTCGACTGCATTCTTGGGGGATTCCTTTCCGGTGGTTTCTCTGTTTAGCCATTGCAGCGTTGACTGCATCTACTGAGCCATTCTGAATACCCTGGCCATAGGAGATTTTTGTCAGACTTTTGAAGCACGGGGCAATGTTATTCCCGATCTAGTAAGCGCCGTTAAATGCCGACGAAGAATGCCCCACATTTTCCCGGAAATGCCGACGAAAGAAAAGAGCGAATCTCAATATTTGCGCCTTACATTTTTGAGGGGTTCGCTACACACATAACACCAAAATATGCATGTTGCTATGATTCGTTATTTACAGGAGCAAAGAAAAAAGCGTCTTATTGTATTTGCGCCGTGAAATTTTGAAGTATTCTCCTGCACACATTACTACAGCAAGATATGCGTGTTGCAATGATTCGTGAGGAGCAAAGAAAAGAGCGACTCACTGTATTACACACACCACTGCAAAATATGCGTGTTGCTGTGATTCTTATACGGTATCAAAAGTCCGAGAACATAGGCGATAGTTTAAAGTCCTGGTTAACACAGCGGCCAACAACAATTTCAACAGGGCTTGATGCAACTTCACGCCTCACACGAGTTCCATGATGTTTTGCGGCGCATGCTGCCATTGATTCTAAATGGCGCCTGAGTTAATAACGAACGCCTATGTTCTAAGACTTGATAAGGTGTGAATACAGGAGCAAAGAAAAGAGCAATTCACAATATTTGCCCCGTAAAATTTTTAGGGATTCGCTACACACATGGTAGCAAACTGTGTGTGTCGCCATGATTCGTTATTTAAAGTGGCATAGCGAAGAGCGATTCACGAATTTCCAATCTCACACAAGCCTAAAGCGCATTTCATAAAGGAATGCGTTTTGCAGCTCTTGAAAGATTTGGAATCACATTTCGCGGTGTTTTGAAATTCGGAAGAAATCTCTTGTGGCCCCGTCTGTACGAGAGAGCCCCGTCATTTGCGAGAGAGGCTGACATGGAAGAATTTTGGTTGGGAAATTTAAATTTTAGAACACAAATCTTTCTTGTTACACCGATGGGTTTATCACTGCCAGTGTTAGTGCCAGTGTTTTAACAGTGTCAAAAAGTGAACCAGTTCCTCGGCAAGTTTTGTGATATGTGTTGCATAGCTGCAGGGGCAACTTCGCAGGGGCAAAAACGTTCGCACGTATGGCTTAGGTGTATTGCGGGTTTGCATACGCTTTCAGGGGCGCAGACCTTTCGCAGAAGCACCGCGTTTCCACCGCGTCGCGCAGCAGGGCCATGCCAGTGCGCGTGTGAGCCTCGAGCGTTCCCTTCAGTGGAGCGCGCCCGGCCGCCGAGACCACACCCCTTCAGCGCCAACGCTATGTGACGCAATCAAAGGTGCAATTAACGCGATCATCGGACGTTCCGGACATTCCTTCAGCCTGCGATAAAGGGTTTAGTGTGTAAACAGTTCAGGGTGATTCAAAAATTTGCGTTTGAATTTCGAACAAAATACTTGTTCGTCACCTTTACATCTCGACTCATTGCCAAAATGTGAAGGTGCAGCCCATTTCCACACCACGTATTGACGTAGGGCTGGTGGCGCATTTTTTTTTCGTGGTATCCCCAATAGGTATAATCCACGTCCCGACGTACAATAAAGCTTGTACGCCGGAAAAATATTTTGCGTTGTTCAGCATCTGCTCCCCTTACAGCCCCGTCGTCTCCATGGTCTCGAGATCTTACCCTGGGGAAACTAAAACATATCGAGCTCTGCTCTCACTGCGAAATATTTCACATGGATGGCAATTAAAATTGATGGGCAAGACCAGCGACCTGAGGGCACAACGCTCGACGACTTTATTTATTTTTTTTTGTATTTTTTGTATTTTTAATTTTTTATTGGATTTTTTTATTTTTTTGCCCAAAAAGAAAAGAAAAAGAAAATGCCACAATTTTATCCACACTCCCAGATATCTACAAAAGCTCACAAACTCAAAAACCACAACAATGAAACACATGTTTGGAACGAC
>JASGXE010011785.1:0-13913 GCA_030068105.1 Sinentomon sp. SZTP_YWyxl
CGTATGTGATGGGGCAAAGTCGCTTGTGAGTACCTGGGTTTTCCAAATGGCTGACTGCCTATTTGTCTTTTTGTCATCAACAATGTTTTCCAATCGCGGTGCTCCTGCATCAACTTTGTGAAATCTTTCTTTTTCGCTGTGCACAGTGGAAAATTTAAAAATGAGTGGGAATAACCTCATTTTGGAGTTTTAGCCACTTTTGGCCAGTTTTAACCAGTTTTGGCCGGTTTTAACCGGTTTAAACCAGTTTTGTCCACCGGACTGGACAAAACTAATTTTTGCCGGTCAAAACACAACCCTGCAGTCTTACGTCACAGCATGTGCTTGCTGTTTCTGAAAAAGGTCCAGAAACCATGACAATAGAGCTAGAGCACCAACTGAACTGAGCTCAGGTGGTCCAAAGAAAAAGGGAAATGAAATGTGTTTATTGCTGACTAAATCGATCCTGAAAGGTGTTTTATGCATGAAAGTTGCCTCGACATGTCGAATATTATACTCTTCATCCTGTTCAGTATCAAAGCCAAACAGCCGAACTGGCCTCCAAAGAGAAGAGAAACGAAATGTTTTTCGATGCTGTTTTGGTTTTGGTGGATGTTTGAAAAATACCAAACTTCTGCAGTTTAAAAATGATAAAAACGGGGTTTCCATTACTGATGCATTAACAACATGACATGCAGTGAAAGAAACCACAAAACATTATCCCCCGAACCAAAACAGCTCCAAAAACAACACGCCGAAGAGCATTTTGTTCATCTTTTCTTTGGATGTTCAGTTCGGCTTGGAGAATCCAGTCCATTTTGGGATAAAACGCTCGCACCGTTGCACCGTAAGTGAGAAGGTTGAAAAGGATGATGTGCGACATGTTCAGGCAAATTGAATTCGGAAAAAATGCCTTGCAGAATCAATTTTATTAACCAAGATACACGTTTCACTTCAACCAAGAAACACATTTCATTTCCCTTTTTCTTTGGACCACCTGAGCTCAGTTCAGTTGGTGCTCTTGCTCTATTGTCTTGGTTTCTGGGCCTCTTTCTGAAACAGCAAGCACATGCTGTGATGTAAGAGGATGCAGAGGGAACCGTTTGACCACTTCAGACCTGTTGGAACCCAAAAATATTTTACAGAATCAAAAACAGCCACGAACATTATTTCAGTTTCCTTTTTTTTTTTTGGACCACCCTGTATGATTAGTGCTGGAATGAATGAATGCAAAGCCAACTTTTGTTTTGCACTGTGGCTCCAATTGGACAGCAACTTCATTCATGACATTAGTTGAGGACATGTTATGTAAATGCATGATTTTACGACAAAATTTAAAACTTTTTGGCCATATAGGCCCAAGGTTTTGACAAAGTTCCACTTCAATTTAATAAATGACATCACAACCAATCTGGCTATTTATATCTTCTTGAAAGCCAGAACTTTTTCTTCCATGGGCAACATGTTTTCGCTCTAAATTAGCTTGCGAAACCCAACTCACAAGCTTTGTCCACGATATCTCAGTTGAACTGGGAAAGTCCGTGCAGGTCTATGCTATTTTCATCGACTTGGTAAGGCCTTCGACCAAAAATGTTGTTTTTGTTGATTTCGAATTTCATCAGCGACAGGCATTTCCAGGTGCTTGTCAAAGATGATCCGATTCCCGCTGTCCAAATAACAAGTGGAATCCCAGAGGGAAGCCAACATGCTGCCTTTTTGAGCAATGCACAATTGAACAAATAAATGCTTTAAAAATATCTCGACATGGTGCCTGGAGCAGTGATCTTTTTTTTTTCAATTTACGATGTATTTTTATTATAAAAAAAAATCAACAAAATATGGCCAGTATGAAATATAATGCAAGTTTCACCAACCACAGTGATTTTAGGTAGGCCTATGTATCTTAAACCATAACAATTTAAGAATGATGACAAAAAAAGAAAGATATAAATAAAACAACCCACCATAGGCCACCAAGAGAAAATTGTTCAGGTGTTAGTGAATTCACATGGGTATCATTGCCGTCCATGTGAGGATCATACGGCCAGGATATGTTGATTGAAGTCGCAATTCACGTAATTAATTTCAAATCAGACAAAATTCAGAGAAAAACACCAAGAACATGATGCTCAGAGGGAACAAACCCAGGGTGAGCGTTTTGGAAAGAAGAAAGAAAAAAAAAATTAGCAGACAAGGAATAGGTACCTACACAAATCAATGTGGGCAATGATTCATAAAGTATCTAGGTACCCACCTAAGGTGGGGATAGTGTTCGGAGTGAGGGAATATTCCCAAAATTCTTGGGAATATTCCCGGAATATTCCCGCCCCTCTGGGAAAGTTCCCGAGGGAATATATTCCCGGGAATATTCCCAAAATTCCCGGGAATTTTCAATGAAAATTCCCGGGAATATTTCCAGTCTCAAATTGATTTTTCTGACTGTTTTTGACTTTGAAAAGTTTCCAAGGGAAGATTTCCAGGAATATTCCCAAAATTCCTGGGAATATTCCCAAAATTCCAGGGAATTTTCAGTTAAAATTTCTGACAAAATTCTTGCTTTTGAATATTTCACATTAAAAATACCTTTCCTAGGTAGGTAATCACTGGTCCTCCTAGTTTTGGTTTTCTCATCTGCTTTAGACTTTTTGTCTCCAGTGCAACTAGCGTTGGGCATAAATTCCCGCCCCTCTGGGAAAGTTCTCGAGGGAATGTTCCCAAAATTCCCAGGAATTTTCAATGAAAATTACCGGGAATATTTCCAGTCTCATATTGATTTTCCTGACTGTTTTTGACTTTGAAAAGTTTTCAATGGAATATTCCCGAGAATGTTCCCAAAATTCCCGGGAATTTTCAGTTAAAATTTCTGACAAAATTCTTGCTATTGAATACCTATATTACACATTACAAATATAGGTAGGTAATCACTTGTCCTAGTTTTGGTTTTCTCATCTGCTTTAGGCTTTCTGTCTCCAGTGCAACGAGCATTGGGCACAAAAGGGATAAGGGGTTGGACTTTGATAAATGAATTTTCTGCTGTCATAAGGGGTGAGGATGGCTGCTCTTCCAAAATTTAATTGTTGTGGGCTTGCTTTCCCCTCCTACATTGAGCCGTTTTGCTACTTTTGCTTGTGTACCTTCAATGCAGGACTGTGAATGTGTAGCTATGCTTTTGCCATAAATCTGGAGAAATTTTACCCTTGATTACGACAGAAGTAAAAATGGTGCCTGAAACATTACCACTGAAAAATAAAATTGACGTGTGTGATTTGCAACTCCCCACTTCACCATCTTCCATCTAACCAACTTCTTTACGACCGTTCAGTTGAACATGCAATACCTACACATCTTTGCAGCACTAATTCAGAATTCTACATGGAAAATTAAAACGAATTCTTTTTGTTGGCCCAAAGCGAAAATAGGTACAACGTCCATTTGTATCTTTTGGTGTGCAGGTTAGCAAGTTAGACCCAGTCCGCCCACGCAGTTCCAATGCGAGCAGTCGGCTAGCAATTTCAAGACAACATTTCGTCAGTAAAAGCTGCCAAAACCAGACATGAGGCTGCGTTGAAGACCAAGATGCAATCGAGAACTCTTGATCATGCCATCATGCTCGTCAAGAAGGAGCAGATGTTTATAAAATTTTAAAGTATCTGAGTCGGGAGCAGCCCCACACAAAGATTTCAAAGGAGCAAAACTGCTCACTGTTGAACAAACTCCGCGAAGTAGGTTGGTACCTACCTACCAAATGTGAAGTATGATTTTTCGAATAGGGGCCTAGACAATTGGGTAGTTCGAATTTAAAAAAGTCATTCGCAAACAGGCCAGCAGGAACAACCAGGTTTAAAAATCGCCCAAAGCTTCCTCAGCCACCCTCGATTCGCCCTTTAGCAACGGATTACCCCAGAAAATGAATACCACAGAATTCACAGCCCGGCTGAGTTTAACTAGGTACATTAGGTAATTGTCAACATTTTGCTGCTTTCGTGCATTTTGCATTTATTCACGCCAGCCTGCAGGTTTGCTGAAGATAGCGAAATGACTCATATTGTCGTGGAAACTGGCAAAATGTGATAATCTTGTTCAACAGCCACGAACTATTTGAGTTTGAAAAAATTGAAGTTCTCACAAGAAAATCATAAAATAGGTGGGTACATCGAGAATATTCCAAAAATTCCCAGTCCCTGTTCCCAAAATTTGAATCATCCTGGGAAAATTCCCAAAATTCCTGGGAATGATCCCAAAATTCCCGGGAATATTCCCAAAATTCCCGGGAATATCCCCAAATTCCTGGGAATAATCCCAAAATTCCCAAGGAGGGAATATTCCCAAAATTCCCGGGAATTTTCGTTCGTTCCCAAAATTCCCGAAAAAGGAATACTCCCGGGAATATTTCCGGAATACCTAATCCCGCAAAAGTAAATTCCCGGGAATTTACGAACACCAGGTGGGGATATGAATGAGAGGGGAAATTGGCGATGGGATCTGCTAATTTGCATTGGTCCATTGGTGATTTTATTTTGTGACTTGACTCTCTGTCCTTCGAACTCATCAGCAGTGGATCAAGGGTTATCCCAGTTTTAAAATTTAAATTTATTTGAAAGAGCTCTGTTTGTGGGCCATTGCTATTTTTAATCTACTAGCCGGCTGCGCCGGCTAGCAGCCGGCAACTTAAACGCGTATACGGAATATCCGGTGTATACTCGAGAAACCTATAGTTTCTGCGGGTCCCTATAGGCTACAATTCCATCTTCACAGTTTCCTTATAGTTTAAACAGAGCGCTTGAATTGGCTCCTTGTCGGGCTCCATTCGCTTTCTGTGGGTAAAATTGAAATTTTAAACGAAAACAAAAACAAAGAGAAACTGCAACCGAAAATGAAGCGAGAATCTCTTTTCTGTATATTTCTACCACTGGAAACTTAACCTTCACAAATGTGAGCGGTCTCTGTGTCGTCAAAAGAAAACTTCTCGTTTTATTTGTGTTTCATGGCACATGACTTTGTCGTTTTTAGCAGTTTTTTTTTGTTGTTTTGTTGTGTGAAATTTATTCCCTTTGCTCTTGAGGGTAATTTGCCCACACAGTTAAAATCATCTACTGATCCTTCAGCTCCGCATCCAGCGGGTGTCGGCCCAAATGCAATCGGAAAACTCATTTTGATTCAAAAGCCGATCGGATTAAATTACATTCAGCTTGTTGTCGTAGGTGTTGTGGGTTTGAATTATGTTCGAATGTCATCTCCAACAATAATATCCCGCTCAAAAAACTATTCCGATACAGACAAACTCGAGCAAATTGCATCGCGAAAAACAAACTGAGAATGAAAAACAAATCCCATGCAAATAAGCTCTTAAATCGATCAATTTTGGAGCAAATATACAATATATTTTAGGTGTCAGTGCGGCTGCCATACCAGTTGGGCACACTGAATTTTTCACCCCACGTTCACCTGGATCCTGCGGGGTTGTTTTCTGGTGTTCTCACTCAACAGCAAAGAACATTTGTTTGTCATTTGTTATTTTATTTCGGTTCTCTTCCAAAGGTTTGATTGCGGAAATTCCGCAGTGAAATAACAGCGATGTTTCAAATGGAAACAGTCGGAGGGGGTGTATAGCGCAATGGCAGAATTCCCGTCTGCTAGGTCTCCAGTTCGATATCCAGAGGGGAAGATTTTTTCAGATTCCAATAAAGTTTTCGTGAACGATGATCACAAAAAATGACAAAGACATCTGGGTCGACGGGAACTAAATGTCAGATGTTTTTCCTTGTTTCATTGCAAACAGCCATGTTTTGCTAGCCATGTTTTCAATGATATCCCCTTTAAAGTCTGACAAAATACTCTTTCCCGGACCAGATCTTGCCCACTAAGGACCTTTCATCCATAAAAAAAAGAAACAGTAAAAATATACCTATTCTGGGGTAACATAATCCAAAGACCGGCCTAACACAGCAGCGACCAATTTGTCCGCCGCATCTCTGGATTTGAGCCACCGCTTCCACCACTTCTCAAAAATTATGTTTTCATAAGTAATTTTCACCACCATTACTGGAAACCAAGAGACACAAACCTGAACCATAACGAACAGGGAGATCCCCACATTTTACTGTTGGGTTGATTACGTGAGGTTGTTCAGGATGATTGGCTTTGGTTTGGAACAAAGAAGAATCATTTGATTAATGTATGCAAAAATAACCCAAACTGATCTCAATCTAACCTCACCCAACCCGCAATCCATAACGCGAATACCCTGCAGGTATGTCAGTTCAGGTGTGTGTCATGATTGGTGCCCGTAAATGGCAGTGAAAAATAAAAAAAAATGGCAAAAAATTAAAACATGCTTGAGATGCAGTGAATTCGATCGCACCGATTTTCCGAGATGCCGTGGATGCGGTGCGGTAAACAGACCTTTGGAACTGCAGCAGATGTAATTTTTAAGTTATTTATGTACATGTTGCACATGTACTAATGACCTGTTGATTTTGCAATGAGAACAGCAGTCGCAAAATTTACAGCGAATGTCGCCGATGGCGAATAACTTTCATTGTCGTCAATGGGGAATCTGCCACAGGCCCCTGCACCAAATTGTCGACAACTACCTACATCCTTGCTGACCATCCATTCTAACGTTCTCCAATATTTGGGTTGTTGGTGAGGACCAAAGCAGCCAGAGTTCGAAATCCAGAGCCGAGAAGTCATGTATCTCTTCCTTGCGTGATCCCTAAGAGCACTAAAAAACGGTAGTCAGTGACCTTTTGACGCCCCCTGGCGACGGGTTCAGGCAGACCAAACTCTAACTATGTAAGAATATGTTCTGGGTAACATATTGCAAGCCCCGTCTACCACCGCATCGACGGCGTCTGTCCACCGCATCCCGGGATAGGTACCACCACTTCCACTACTTGTCAAAAAATATGTTTTCATTTTTTACAAATTTGTATTTTTCACTGCATTTCAGACCAAGAAACTCACCTTAACCTATGAACAGGGTGATCTCACAATGCATTTTTGGGTTGGGTTGGATTGTGTTGAGGTTAGGTATAGGTAAAGTTGATTAGCTTTGATTGGGCACCTTTAGACAATGAAGAACCAGTGTGCAAAAATAACCCAACTGAACCTCAACCTAACCTCACCCAACCCACAATCCATAATGCCGGTCAGTTCAGGTGTGTGTCTTCATGGGTGCCCGTAAATGGCAGTGAAAAATTATAAAATGATTGCAAAAAATGAAACCATGACTTTTTGAGATGCAGTGGATGCGATTGCGCCGAATCCGATATGCGGTCGATACGGTGGTTGACAGGCTCATTGGACCTGTTACTCAGTGCGTGTAAATGTCATTGATGACTTGGTGATTTTGCAATGAAGCCGGACATCGACATCGATTGCGTTTGATGTGACGATCGGAAGCGAATGCGAGTCCTCCGCCGGTCGTCTTGCACCGGGAGTTTCTCGCCGTCTGGCGGACGCCAGAACTTGCCATCTGGTCTCCGCATTCGGCACTCGACAACAGCGCACGCTGGCCAATCAGAGGCCGAGTCACTGGTCAAGCTGAGAGCGCAGGAGATCTGAAGACGCGTCCTGAAACCAGACCAGCTCATATAAAAGCTGAAAAACGAAATTTTCTGCATGCAGTTGATATTTCGAGAGCGAACAGAAAAACCCAGTCCAATTAGGTTTGCGGTCATTATGACATCGTGGTGCAGCGGCAGAGGTCCAACGGCAAAGTGTGCCGGAAAGGCCAATGACAAAACTGCGTCCTGGCGGAATGCCAAAAGCCGCAGAAGTTGCACATTTTTGGTGTTCTCCAAGACCATTGTCCGACTCATTTTCACACATTAGCAACGCAAATCTGATTGGAAACACACAAATGTGTTGAATAAACGACATCTGTTCCCCAATTTTTGTGAATTTGGCGCAGAAAAGTTGGAATTCTTAGGCGTTGTAATTCTCTTCAGACACTTTTTGTCAACTGCTGGGCACCTGAAATTGTCCGGACGTATACACAGCGTGATGGGCGGGTAGATCCTGAAAACTGTCCGGACGTTATATACACAGCGTGACGGGCGGGTTAGACCTCCGTCTTTTATAGTGGTCTGATATCGATGACTAAACTGAAATGGTGCCCTCCAGGATGCGTCACAAACAATTTTTGTGCACAAAAATGAATTCTTTCTTGATTTGAGTTTAAAAAAAAGGAAAAAAAAAGGATCAGGCTATTTGCAGATGATATAGTTATATATCGAGCCATGACATCTATTGAGGTTGCTATGGCTCTTCAATCTGATCTCAATGTAATTGCCAGATGGTGTGCTGCCAATTGCATGGAGATCAATGTTTCTAAAACTTCCGTCATGTCTTTTTCTTCCTCATGCTCGCCGTTCTTGACCTGTAACAATAAATACTTAGGCCTTCTTTTCAATCCCAAATTGAGCTGGATCCTTCAATCCAAAATGTTGTGTGAAAGTCCTCCATCAACTAAAATTCCTCATCAGAAATTATAGTTATGCTTCCAGACGTGTGAAATCAATTTTGTACTTTTTTTAAAGGCTAGAAGCACCTGGTGTTCCCAGGCGGTCTCCCATCCAAGTACCTCGGTGAGAACCGGTGCATTCATCGTGGTATGGTCGCTAGCTTTTCAACCGTGACATCCATACTTGAATACTCCCTTCCTGGGGACCTTACCAGAAGTGGTATGTTGATGCCCTGGAAGCAGTACAAAGAAGGGGTGCCAGATTCGTTACCTGATGGGAATTTCCATTTTGATGCCAGTGTCTCATCAATGTTGAATGAATTGGAGTGGGATTCCGATTCCCTTGAAGAGCGTAGAACAATACATGGGCTCTCTGCATTTAGGCTGTGTATTTTGAAAAAGGGAGGTTGGGGTGACAGACCTTGGACCCTTTCGTCAGAACAATCTCCATACAAGATCAGCCCAGTCTTTTTTTATTTAATGTACCTAACTGACAGCAATTGACAGGCACAAAATGATACAACAAAGAAAAGGATGCAACTTACCCCATGAAGTAGCAGGATAGAAGTTGAGATCGGTATGAAATCAACGAAGCAGGAGGATTTGCGCAAAATGGATTGGAAATGACTCCGGTATGCACAGAACCAGATATTAGATCAGAGCAGAGAGAACAAGAAATCCCAGGCAGTAGCAAGCAAGCAAGAAAGAAAGGAGGAGATGCCAAGCAAAGGCAGAAATTGCATGAATCAATTCAGAATCAATATATTTGACAGTATTTGACCCAAGAGTACCTATCTATTTCCAATCCTTGTCATCTTTGAATTTACAAACACTGTCGTAGAGATCTTGATAGTATTTCACCAGATGGTCGGACATATAAATCGACACATTTGGACAGTCCACAAATCCAATGTCATGAAGACGAAGCTTGGCAGCCTTTATCCCGGCACAAAACTGAATTTTGACATCCCCGAAAGAAATTTAATCAGCAAGGGACAAGATCCATTTCTGGTTGAAGCTGTGAGGAAGTAAGCAATGTCCACATGTTATGAGTAAGAAATAGGAAGGTGAAGGGGTATTGTTTGGGCACAAGTTTGAAGGGGTATTGTAAGGGCACAAGTTTGGAGGGGTACTCCTGGGAGTGAAACATTCCCTGCTTGTTTACAGAAGCGAAGCATTTGAATTTATTGTAGTTTCTCTTGGATTTTCTTATCCTCCAGCCTATCTTTTGCTGCTGTATAGACCTCCCAGCGAGTCCGTAAACTGCTTCACTGCAATTTATTTAGAGTTCCTGGCAGCAATCACTCCGTGCCTGCAGTCACATCCACTTGGTTGTAGCTCGCCAATTTTCATCATGGGTGACTTCAACCTCAATGTCCTCCCTTGTCCAGCAGACTGTGTTTATCCAGAAGGATTGCAACGCCTATGTGACAGGTTTTCTTTTTCTCTGAGTCAGGCTGTGAACATTGTAACTCGACCCACTGACATGCTTGAGCCAAATGTTGGAACAGCTATTGATCTTATTTTTCACTGTCCACAGTCAACAGCAATGTCAATTAAATCCTTTATAGGCATGAGTGACCACTTTATGATAAGTGCCTATTTCCAGGTTGATTGTTGTGCACCTCCCCCTCTCCCTAACCACCAAAGTGACCTTGGCCGAACATATCTTTTTGACAAATATGACAGGGATGCTGTCGATAGATTACTTGACTTTGCTCTACTTGACTTCTGTAATCTTGACCCCATAGTTGACCAGCTCTGGACTGAATTCAAGACAGTTTGCACTTTGACCATTGATCACTTTATTCCTAGGCGGGATCCAATTAAAATTAGAAATCTGTCCTTCCCACCTTGGTTTAATGCCAGTCTTCGCCAAAAATACTTCAAAATGTTAAACCTTTTTTCTTCCTGCTCCTCAAACCAGAATCTGTTCCCTCTTTATGCTGCTGCTTTAAAGGATTACCAAAACAATCTGAATTTCATTGAGGCACGCTTTGTTCAGAAACTTGCAATCAATGATGTCATCACATCAAAGCAGTTTTGGAAGTTCCACAATAGCAAAACTTCCAGTCAATGTCCCTCTGGTGCCAATGCTGGGTCGAGTAAGCTGTTTTGCTTTGGCTCTGAAGAGCTATCTCAACCCAAAGATTCCTGCTGCATCCACTGTCACCCACAACCGAGTTCAAGCTTTTCTCCGTGATGCTGATTTGATTTCCCTGGAAGCAGTGGTTAAAGCGATCAAAACATCAAAGAACTCCACTTTCAATGTCATTGATTCCATACCTATGGCATTCCTTAAAAACCACTGCGACAAACTAAAAACTTTCCTTTTTGTGCTCTTCTCAGTATCCTTGGCCCAAAATGTAATCCCAAATGATTGGAAAATGAGTATCGTGATACCACTAGCTAAAGGTGGCCAGCCTCTTTCCACTACCTCCTTCCGACCAATAAGTCTTATCAGCTCTTCAGCTAAACTTATGGAAAAGATGGTAGCCGGCTATTTATATCGGTTGCTCGAGGGTCAAAAATTCTTCTCTCAGCATCAGCACGGTTTCCGCAGCAAGTTCTCTTGCGAATCCCAACTGACCAGTTTTGTGCATGAAATCGCCACTGCTCTCAGAAAGTCCAGTCAGTCTGATGCAATTTTCATTGACCTGGTTAAGGCATTTGACAAAGTCTCAATACCTATTCTTCTCTCTAAGCTATCTAGTCTGAGAATTCCTGAAAATCTTTTCCTGTGGCTCTCAAATTTTATCTCTGACAGACAGTTCCAGGTTCTCGTTTGCAACGATCTGTCAGAGGCCCACCCACTCACTAGTGGCATTCCTCAAGGCTCACTGTGTGGCCCTCTCCTCTTTCTCATTTATATTAATGACATTGCAGATAATAGGTATCATCTCCAACATCAGGTTGTTTGCAGATGATATAGTCCTCTACAGAGTTATCTATCAGGTCTCCAGATGATTCCAAAGCCCTTCAGGATGACCTAGATTCCATAGTCAAATGGTGTGATGAGAATCAAATGAGAATAAATGTCGCAAAGACATCTGTTATGTCATTTGCTTCATCTACACATCCCTCCATCTCAGATTATTTCGTTGGTTCCTCTGTGTTGTTTCGCCCTGACAATATCAAATACCTTGGCATTCATTTCAATCCTGCCCTGAACTGGGGACCTCATATAAGTCAGATGGTAAAATGGGCATCAAATCAACTGAAATTTCTTATCCGACACTATTCCCACGCCTCCAGAAAGGTAAAGGAAATACTCTACTTCTCATTGGTTAGCTCCATCTTAGAATATTCAACAACGACCTGGGATCCTCATCTTCAGTGCCACATTGATGCACTTGAAGCTGTCCAGCGCAGGGCAGTGAGGTTTGTTTCTGGGGACTTCTCCTTTCAATCCAGTGTGACATTGCTCAGGGAAGAGCTGGGCTGGGAATCCCTTGCTAAGAGGAGAATGCTCAGGGGTGTTTCAATTTTTCGAAAATGTGTCCGTGGTGAGGGAGGATGGGCAGGATGCTGTTGCACCCTGGTCAAAAACAGGGTCGACAAGGGCCAGTGACCTCGTTTCATTTATCCCACCATCCCTTTCCAAAAATGTCTCTAGGTTTTCCTTCCTAAACAACTACCTACGTGTTTCTCTGGAACAAACTTGGCATTTCTCGTGACATGCTAAACCTATCAGAGGCCAGTTTTTTTATCTGTCATAAAGCCAAAACTCAGTTTATCGCCCTAGTAGGTAGGTAATAGGTAGTAGGTAGGCCTAGGTAGGTATATAGGTTTCTTTGATCATGCCCCCATTTCGCTTCCTTGGAGATAAATGCTAATTGTGCCTTTTCCTTTTTTTCCCCATGTTTTTCCATGTTTTCATGCACTAAAAATTGAGGTAGGTACCTACCGAAATTGATATATTTGTGACCAAATTGATTTCTTGTTGTTGTGTTGTCTATTCATCCGAGCCTGTTGTCAAACCGAGCCTGTTGTAAAAAAAAAAAAAAAAAAACTGTCACCATCTGGACAATGCCATGCTGGAATCTTCACGTCGCCTGACCTGGTTCGTGTTCTCTTATTTTTATTTTTCTGGCCACATTTCTTGACAATACCCACCATGGGTTTCTAAAACTGTACCGCAATCTCTCTGCACCGATGGTTTGCACTTGAAACCATGTTTTCTCTTTTATTGCCGATCGCGACGGCGTCTTATTTCTTTATTTCTTTATTTTAATTGAATTCCATGGATCAGTTGAAGATGGAAAATCAAGGGCCCTCCAATCCATTGCCATTGGCAGAATGAAAATGACCAGCAAAGATGGAAATATACGAGAAGTAGATAGTCATGGAAAAAACCAGGAGTAGCACTCACCTCATGGATAACGGTTGTTGTTGAACATTGTCGGTTGCAGGAAAGAAGGCGATTCATAATAATTCAGGCCATTGACAAGAACAGGCACCAAAATTTCAAAATGAACAGCCCAGCAGATTAAAAAATCCAGCAGGCAATAGATAGAGTAAGATGGAGTAGCCAATGATTGTCCATCACCAAAGTCCTAAATAAAACCATTGCCAAGCAGGCAATGATAAAGAAAAATAATAACAACAATTAGGAACAATGCAAGGGCGATAATTTAAGCCTACCTAGCAAATATAAGCTTAACAAAATAACTCTGAATGGATATCTTCCTGCCTACAAAAGGCTAAGTACACACTAGCCTTGAGTTGAATCAACCTAATCGGTTCCCATTGGAAATGTAGGACATGGATGAAAAGATACATGCTGCCTCGGTGAAAGAACACGACGACTTGATTGTTGTTGTGGTAATTGCCGAGGCAAAAAAATGATGCATGTCTGACCGGGGATTACCACGTCCAACGGCTTTTACTGCCTGTGGCCCCCAACATAGAAGCTTAGCACACATTGTGTCAACCTTTTTTTGAAAAGCAGCAGATGATACAGAGCCTGAACCAACAAAAGAAAGTCCTCGGTGTTGCGGACACATCGTGCTGAAGAGTGCCCAGAACGATTAGTCGTTTTGCTGAACTGGTGACTACGCCTTTCTCTGATTGATCAAGTGTGTCTAACTTCTCCTTAAATGCATCAAATGAGCCACTCAGGAACGAAATGGCCTTCGAGTCTTCTGCCTGCGTGTGCGTAGCATAAATAATTATCTGGAATAATTAAGACAACGGTGTCCACTCTCGACAAATTTTTGATTTCTCTTCTTTCTGTTCATTAACCAAATGTTAAAAAGGACCACATAGACGTTCCCAAACGTTCTCAGTCAAGACCACATATCAAACACTCACCACTGAATTTTTATAGCAATGCAATGCTGCACAAGATTACCTAATTATTGGCCACTTGCATTTATCCAGGCAACTCAAACGACGTTTGTGCTTACCACAAGTGGCGCTCGTAGCAATTTTTTTAACTGGGGACAGGGTCCCCCCGCCGATGAGT
>JASGXE010011786.1:0-13718 GCA_030068105.1 Sinentomon sp. SZTP_YWyxl
CGGATCGCGGTGCGATGCCCACAGAAAGTTAAATATTTCCTGAACAAACCCACGGATTTTGAAGTGGTTGCGTGTGGTGCAAAGCTGAAAAGTGAGCGCTTACACATATGTATAATGATCCCAACCTTTCGACGGGTAAAACTCCTTAATCATTCGAGAAACAAAAGTGCTCAAGTTTCGATGTTATAAATTCCGGGTTCCTGCCAGGTATTTTCAAAGATTGTGAAATTGTTTCCGTTACAACATGGTTACCATCTGCGGAAGAGTTGTAGAGGAAGCCTTCTAGTTTCCAAAAATACCAAAATCGTTGAATATGAACACCATTTGGCAATTTTATGAACAGAGCCAGCGCGACATGGCAGCATCGTTTTGTCTTTGAGCGGGGAAGAGGCCGCGACTCCCTTGAAATCCCTGGGAGCCGCGGCCTCTTCCCCGCTCAAAGACAAAACGATGCTGCCATGTCGCGCTGGCTCTGTTCATAAAATTGCTAAATGGTGTTCATATTCAACGATTTTGGTATTTTTGGAAACTGCGTGGAAGCTGTGTGGAAGCGCTCATTTTTCAGCTTTGCACCATACGCAACCACCTCAAAATCCGTGGGTTTGTTCAGGAAATATTTAACTTTCTGTGGGCATCGCACCGCGGTCCGCCATTCACTCGCATGTCTTCCTTCAAACGTTACGGATGAACTGTTGACGTGAGCGCCGCTCTACCGGCAGGCAACAGCGAATGATGACGCAACAATGCAATTTTCTCGCAGAGGATACACTATCTTGCTCCATTCGTCCTGGTATGACTGCATTTGTAACAAGATCACCAGACACCCACAACCAATAATGTACTTATGTCCCCATTATGGGTACATATTTTGATTGTCCTACAGTGCAGGCACAGACACAATTCTGTACCCATAATTGGAGGCATGCAGTCATATAATGCAGTCATATAAAACGTATTCTGCTAGCAAACCACCAATGCAGGATGCACATTTATGGGCACATTGTCCATTTGTAGTGGTAATGTACCCATAAACCAACATTATTGGCACATATTTATATGCACATTACTGTTTCTGTGACTCCACACTTTTTGAACACGAACAAAAAATGACAAACCACATTTTAAACATGAGACTGGAGAGCAGCCAAGTAAAATCACTCCCGGCAAATTCGACAGGAAAAGAGGTCTCGGAAAAACCTTACCACCATAGGGCGGCGCTGCTTCAGCTTATTCTCCACCAAAAACTCGGTTCTCCAGTGGCTCCAACACAATCATGCCTCCAGCATTCAATCTCCAAAATGTGGACTTTGGCACTTTTTTATTCCACCCGATTCAACTGATTGGGCCAGACTCACGCGACTCTAATTGCACTCAATCTCCAAAATGTGGACTTGGTACTTTTTGATTCCAACCTATTCAAATGAGTGGTCTAGTCTCATAGGACCCTTGCACTCCATCTCCAAAATGTGGACTTGGTACTTTTTGATTCCAAGCGATTCAATTAAGTGGTCTAGTCTCATAGGACCCTTGCACTCCATCTCCAAAAGGTGGACTTGGTACTTTTTGATTCCAAGCGATTCAATTAAGTGGTCTAGTCTCATTTGACTCTTGCACTCCAAAATTTGAACTTGGCACTTTTTAATTCCAAGCAATTCAATGAAGTGGTCCATTCTCAATGGCTTGGCCCATCGCAAATAATATTCTTGACATTTCCTCATGCATCGAGCGATTTTATTGTCATGATCAATAGGTCCTATAAGCCGGCTTCACCAACTCAGCAAACCTGTTAGATCGTGGTCTGTAAATTGTCCCCATTGCATAACAAACAATGTTAGCTGTCCGGATGGCCTTCTGATGTCCCGATGGATAGTGGTGCTGACCTCTCGTGGACTGGGCAGTGGCCGACCCCGTTGAGACCGGCGGAACTCTTCTATTCCTGCATAGTTTCGAATAAAGCAACTAGAGAGCTTGAGAATGGGTTAAATGGCGACTTTCCAGAGACACATTTCTTTGCTTATATCTCATAAAAATGAATTGCTTAAAAGGGATTTACAAGCTTTTTTGGGGATGAGTGGTCGAAAAATTCATGATTTTACGCTATAATGTAAGATAAACAATATAAAATGCAAGGTTTGACTGGCAATTCTTTCACTAAACAAACAAATCTCGTACCATGAAGGAAAAAGACTCAATCAATATCCAAACGGCATTTTGAAAGAGGTCAGGTCACATTTCGAAGGAGTTGGCCTCCCCAACCGGCCAGCGCGTCACCGCTCTTCAATGAAATTTTTTCGCAATCACGACCTCCAGATCAGCATTTTTTCAAGAACCTTTCCATGTACAGGGCCGGGAAAATTAATGTAACCGCACATGCATTTAAATGTAGTTTCGGAAGTCAATGATATTTTTGATTCCGCGACGAAAAATTAGCACCAAAGTTTTTCCTTTGTAGTCCAACCAAATGAAGAAGAAAAAAATCGAAAGTGTTTTTTCTAAAATATATGCAACAAAATTGTTGAAACAAAACTCGTGAAACAAATGTCACATGTTTATGAAACACGACATTTTTTTCTTTGAGAAAAAAGGGGCGCAAGTGAAGGAAAGTTTCGGAGGCAACACCATTTCTGCCATTTAATTTACGTTAGTGGCTCCATTAATTTTCCCGGCCCTGTACTTCCTGCGGACTCAATGATATCGACTCAATTATGTCACCAATTATACTCAATGATATCCTGGACTCAATGACACCTTTTTATTTTTGGGCCTGAATAAGCTTTTCAAAATGTATTTCTGGAATAGTATGGCATTCCTTGAACAGATATATGCCATTCGTTTTTCTGAACAAAGGGGATGCAACCTTGCATCAAGTGCGAGTACCAACACTCTAAACACGAAGTTCAGCTTGGAACACCATATTTTAACATGGGCTTAGATGGGAGGTGTTCTGTTAGGAACACACGTTTTGTTTTTGGAGCACTATTAGTGTTCCATTTGGAACACTTATGGTGTTCCGAAACACCAAATGTGTTCCAAATCTGTGGCATTGCTGTCACAGAATTGGAACACATTAGGTGTTTCGGAACACTACAAGTGTTCCAAATGGAACACTTGTAGATCGGATCCAAATGGAACACTTATAGTGTTCCAAAAACAAAACGTGTGTTCCTAACAGAACACCTCCCATCTAAGCCCATGTTAAAGTATGGTGTTCCAAGCTGAACTTCCGGTTTAGAGTGTACGAATGTCACCAATCATCATGCATGGTACTGTTTGAGCACGATCGTTTAAAAAAGAAATTCGCCCCGCGATCCGTTGATGGTTCTACACACAGCGGGATTTTGAAGACGTCACACAGCATGATTCAAAATCGCTTAGCTGCCATGAGCATAAAGAGACTTTATGAAGTCAAGTATTCGTAGATGAACCTCTTTAATGGCAGAATTCTGAGTGAATTCAGAGCTCTGCCTGTGGATTGACGTGCAAACATGTTTCTGCATTTCATTCCACTTCAATCAATGCAAAAATTGCAAACAATGTAGAAAAAACTTGCCGTCATAATAATCCGGTGGAAGAAATCTCAAAAACGGTTTCATAGCGGACCCCCATTCAGGATTTTCAATGTTGTTACAAGTTCCATCAACGGTGCGGAATTTCAACGAAAGCGGAAAACAGTTGCTGGCGTTTGGTGGTCGTTGCTTGGTCCTGCTCCTGCCGCCGACACCTCTTTTGTATGCAGCCTTCTTCGAGGCTGATCTTCGTTGAGTGGGTCGCAGGGGACAAAGTTCTTCCAGGCGGGTTTTTCTCAAGGAAATTCTCTCCAACCCGATCACTGTCTGCTGACGTGTGAGAAGAAATCTGGAAGTGTCGGAAAAATGCAGCCAAAACAAGTGTGGTTCTTTTAAACTTTCACTCACGAAATCACCAGACTTTCGACAGCTGAGAAGATTGTTTTGTTGTTGGCGATTCCTCCTCTCAAATGCTTGCACAATGTCATCACTGTTCATCTATCCTTCAAAATTCCAGAGATTCAAAAGGCTTGACCTTTGAAGTACATGAAAAGAATATTCCTTTAAAAAAAAAAAGACATTCCTAAGGGAGTTCTACCAATTTATGGATCTACACAGGAATGAATATTTCCCCACATGTGTTCGGAAGGGCCACAATCGCATCTTGAAACTGTCATCCTTGAGAGACAGAAAAGTCGAGACAAAATAGGAAGCATACGAAGGGGGATCCAAAAGTAATGCAAGTTGCTCCTTAAATTTCTTTGGGCACAACTTTGATTAAATACACTTGAAAAAACCACTAGAAGCATTCTTCCCTGACATCGATGCAAATTTCCACCTTTCTCATGCAACTGCTTGAAGCCCCACGTTGTTCTAAAGTGGGCTCTCTTTTGCCTCTGAATTGCGTGATTTTGACAAGGGTTGGATATCGTAAAATTGGAGCCATGCCATTGCCAGATCGTATTTAGAAAAAGACAAGAGCTGCACAAGCTGAGCTCAGATGTGCCTGTGAATGTCTCACAAGAATATCTTTCTCTTTTGCTATGGGTGACCTAAATTTTCTGGGTTTTATGTGATGTCGAATTTTCATTGAGCTCATTTTTCATGGATTCTGAGAGCCGTCTGAGCTATTCTGGTGTGGATTTTAGGAAATGGCTTTCATGCAAGAATGTTTAAAATTAAACGAGTAGATAGAAGGATGTTTTGGGCTAAATCAAGTGCAGTTGACACGTTGTCATCTGCAACTGCTTTTGTACACCATCAATATTTCGCTCGTTCATAACCTGATATTTTTGCTTGAGATCAAGGGTCATGTTTGAATCACCCTGTACCACAGGAAAATTGTTTAATTCTTCAGGCAACACTGGGAAATAAGGGCGATAGGTAACCATGTGCTGCTTCCAAAGCGGCATGAGTTTGGTTTCACATTCAAGACAGGTATATGCCAAGTAATTGTTCCGATTGGCTTTGTCTCATTTGAAAAATCCATGATTTTCCTTCAGAGCACGCGAGACATCAAATTCAAGTGCGTGTACAGCGAGTATCATAAGACTGACAAAGGTCTTCTTTTGCTCAAACGTCCATCAAAGATCAATGAACAAGTGAGCAAAAAATTACTGAAATCGCACGCAGGGTTCCCGCACAATGTGCCAACTTGCATTATTTTCGGACCCCCCTTCGTATCGCCCCACTCTCCCTCTTTTGCGAGATGAGGTACCAACTCGTATACTATATCCCAGAGACAAAAGCATTTCCTGCTTTCACAGAGGATTTTTCAGCCTTTCATATCGTATCGTTCACGCTACTCTGGCTTGTTGTCTCCAAACACAAAGCGAGCTGCACTTTCTATAGGAGTCACTCCAACTCCCAGTGACAATAGCGCGTATTCCATAATTAATTGAAGACGGGAGTTTAGAATTTGACCAATAGGAGTCTTAATGATATGGATATCGGTGCATGCCCTTTGAACAGTTCTTTACACCTTCAAAGGGCATGTACCGATATCCATATCATTGAGATCCTATTGGTCAAATTCAAAACTCCCGTCCTCAATTAATTATGGAATACGCGCTATTGTGACTGGAAGTTGAACTGACTCGTATGGAAAATCGTCCATAAAAAAACCAAGAGCCGACCGTTTAAAAGTCGGTTAAAAAAAGTAAGTTATACAACTGACAGAGCCTCAGCTAACGTACCACACGTTTACAGAACAAACACACGAGAAGACAAAACGCGCAAGTGCTTTGACACCACTCCGGAAGTGGGCACAGAATATTTGAGTCAAAGCTGAATGACGCTATGTTTAATAACTTACTGCTTTGAAAGCAGGGAACTTGCTTTGAGTGATGCATAGGCGAATTTTGCAAGTTCCTTCGCTTCAGGCAACTGACGGTTGAACCCTGCCAAGAATGCTGCTGGATCGCGGTTGCCGACTCGGATACCTTGAAAAGAAAAAAGGAAAATAAAGACTCGTCGCTTGGAAATATCCATGAGATCTTATGACACTTTGATTTTGGGGAACTCAGATATTTTGAAATGCCACCACTTTGAGAATTGTTTCATTAATAAACCTAGAGTTAACCTGGAGTCGATAAATCCGCCTAAACCCGGAGTTAGCCAAAGTAGAGGAATTTGCCTTAACCTGAAGAATCATTTCTTTATCTAGAGTTAACCAGGGTAAACCCAGATATTGTTCAGACACTAGAGATCGCCTGTAATTATCATCAATAAATCTAGCAGCAATCCACCGTATTCTCTCAATTTAACCGTATGACTCACAAAATTTAGATCCCAGGCTGGAGAAAGGCGTATTCCAATATCAGAAGGACGGCAGATTTGAAGTATGGAATAACGAAGAATAATTTCAGAAGAATTAATATCAAACAAATGAAATTCAAAAATTCACACCGAGTCATCTCGACGCGATGCTTGATTCTGTTCTTTGAGTTATCGGTGTTTCAAGTGTCGATTAACAGCTATAAAAGTGTTAGGTGTTTCCAAAATGGGTTGAAATTTTACACAGGGACTTGCGCTTTAGGAGCACAGGTCCGAAAACACAGGTCCAGTGTTGAAAGGTAGGTCCATTGTCTATATATACGGAGCTCATCAAAAGTCCTCAAACATCGGAGCTCGGTTTTAACTCAGGCGCCATTCAAAATACATGGCATCGCGCGCTGCAAAACATCATTACACTCGTGTGAGGTGTGAAGTTGCAACTCGCGCTGTTGAAATCAGATGGCCCCTGTATTAGCCTGGCCTTCAAAATATCGCCTATGTTCGAGGACTTTTGATGAGCTCCGTATATACATATGTGTTGTCCAGGCAGTGTTGACTGTGATAACTTAAGAAAGAACATCGTCACTATTTTTTTTTTTGAAAATAGTGATGATGAATATTTCATGAATACCTCGTCACAAAACAAATAATGAAATGCCCCGAAAAGACACGAAGCATCCTTTCTGAAACTGAGCCAGTGAATCCCAATTTGTTGCACGCATTGAAATGCCATGCTAGACATTATGCGCTTGGCAAACACTTTTCACCTATCAACTGCGTGTCGACCGAAAAGGAGGACAACGAAACATTAAACGCAGACAATGAATGTCGCTTGCGCCTGACTAAAATCAAATCATCTCAAAATGCATTGCGTGAAATTATGCGTTTTGCATAGTCATTCCTTCTAAGGGGCAGACGAAATTTTGAAAGCAGATGATAGTCGCTTGCAAGGTGCAATGAAGCCAGAAATCCAAGAATTAATAACTTGATGCAGGTCATTCCGGAACTTTCCGATGTCTTTCACACACGATTGACAAAATTTACGTGCATGTGTTTGAAAATCCACCAATGTACAGGGGCGAGAAAATTTTTCGTACCATGAGGACATGCCAGTTTTTCGATCTTTCAAAAAAAACTGGGAGAGTTGTGTTGATTTCAGAATTAAGAATTCGGATTTTGTTGCACGGAAATATGCGTCAAATCATTTCTGCGCAAAGCCAATTTCGATGAGATTGAGATTTTCCCGAAAATTCGACAGAGAAAATCCCCCATATGTGGTACAACTAATTTTCCCGCCGCTGTACTTATTCCTGTTCTGATCTTCAAAACTCCAGCCACGAATAAATAAAAAATCATTGGAATTCGGTTGACACTTTGTGATTAATGTTTTAATGTAAAACTTGGCTTTAAACTCTTTCTTCTGAAAGGTAATAATCACGGCTCGCGGCTCCGTTCAGAGAAGCGCTTCTGTGCTGGAACTTTATATTTGGTCACAGACGAGAAAAACAACCTATTTGGTTGCCCCGTCCCAATTCGTATAGATTATTAATCTATACGAATTGGGAGATATCCCGATTTGGCGCTTGGACAAAAAAAGCAAAATAAAGCCTAACCTAACCCAACCAACCTAACTTGCCTTAACCTCTCCTGACTCCTACCGTAACCTCACATAACCCATTTTCTATATGTTCAGAGTGATTTCCTGCTTTTTTGTGGCTCGGGACTTTTACACGAGGTTAGGTGCGGGAAAGTACCCGATTCGTATAGATTTATCAAACACCTACTCCTCCGCCATCACCCGTCAGCGACAGATTGTCGATTTTTTTCAACATCCCATTCTCAAAAGGACCTAATAAACAGCCTATTCGGTTTCTCTATAAGCTTCGTAAGCCTTGAATAGATTTTAGAATTCTCTCAACTAAAATCCCTTCACGGAACTTTCTTTGGGCACAATAAAAGTGAGTCAGTTCAAGTGCTCAAAGTGTGTGGGAGCTCTGGGAGCGCGCGCTCCTGCCCGCCCTAATGGTGTGGGAGCGCAGCTCCCATGTGCACATGCCCTGAACCCCTTGAGCTCCCACAAATGGGAAAACTTTGCAAAAGCGCTCCCACAGGGCTCCCACATGGAGATGTTTCGTGCCCTTTTCGATGGGAGAAGTGCACTCCTTGAAGGGCGAACTGCCCTCCTTGAAGGACCATGTGCCCTCCTTTTTTGGTTTGTGCCCTTTTTCGAAAAAAGCGCTCCTGCCCTTTTTTCGGGACACTTTGAGCACTGATTCAATAGGTATTTGCCGCTCTCATGCCAACAAATTTTTGGTTCCCACTGCGAAGCTAAACACTCATTTTCATTCTTTTTTCCCGAAATGCTCTTCGTGAGTGGAATTCTCTACCCAAAGACTCTTATTTGATCAGAAATTCTCCTGCTCCCAAAAGGTTAACTTCGTCAAATTTTCTTCATTATTGTGTTGCTAATCGATAATTTTTTCCACATGCCGATTTTCTGTTGAATCGTTTCGTCGTCTTTTCTTTTAATTGGTCTTTGTTTTTTGTTCTTTTTCAAATATTTGTATTTCTACCGCATGCTGAAATGCAAAATATAAAATAAGATTACCATACAAACAAGAAACAATTAGATTGTAATTTTGGTAGATTTTGTATACCTCTGCTGTAGAGCATTGGCTCCTGGACATTGTAGAGAAAATCGGTCTGATTAATGCCATAGTCGATGATGCCCTGAAGCATGAGAAGCTTGCTGCTTGCCAGATTACTAGCAGGAGGATGGTAGAGAATTAGTCGGCCATTGTTCAGGCGTCGATCTGAGGCTCTGGATTGGTTGGATTTCGGTAGGGAGGCGGAGCCAAGGTGGAAAATGGACGAATAGAGAACGATGAGAACAATGTTGAGGTGGGCGGCTTGCTCGCATCTGGCCAGTGTTATCGAGAGAAACCTGAAATTAGTGTAGTGAAACTAATGCAAAAAAGGTCAAGGAGGCTACTTGAGTGGAACAGTCTGGACATATTTCAAAGCCAGTGCCAGCCGATTGGTGAAGTCAACTTGCTGCCGACGCAGTGGTATGAGAAAGGAATAGCTCTGTCATGTAAACCAAGCTTTGCACACCATCAGCTAGAGGTTAAACGTCCGTAACCAGCTGACTACAATTGGAATAGTGAAGTTGATGGACGCGATAAAAGTTGCTTTTACTCATTCATAAATTTATAAAGCTTTTTAAGAAATGAATTGGAAAAATGTTTGTGGGGTGATTACAAGTTGGATAAAAAAGTTAACAATTGCAAAAACGATACCGAAATTATGGCTGCGGTCAAAATACTAAAAAACAAACTGGGAACAACCACAAAAGTTCGCAGGAACAAACTCGGGGGAAAAGCTAATGAAATCCGCCTTTGTAGCCTTTCCAAAGCTAAAGAATGAGCAAGCAGAAAGGGGTTCCACACAACGCCTGCATATTCGAGAATCGAATGGAAACATTTTCTATCGGATTTCCAATCGGGAAGGATAATCACAGAAATTGTTCTAAAAAGTTATCAAAATAAGAGTTGGCTCGGAATTACCGTCTTGTTCGAATTGCACTGATCGTCCTCATCTTTCACTTCCCAGAAATATATCGAGTACATAATTTAGCACTTTGGTACGATTAGGAACCTTGTAGGCTGGTCTGAACGCAGGTTCCTCGGGGTCATGACCTCGAGGTTGAAATCCACTTTCGAATTCCGCGACAGCACGTTTCAAAATGATCTCAAATTTGAGCCCACACTTCCAGCGCAGTGCTTTCGGACTTGTGGTGTTCTGATTCTGAAGACGCGGGAAATTCATCGAAATCCAACTGAGGATTGGCGACCACTTCAGAAGATCACTTCCCGGCACGCATGAAACTTCGGCACCGCAAATCTGTCAACATAACCACGTCTCGATGACAAGAAGAACATCGTTGTTGATCACATCAATTGCGGTGGAACTTATCGGGGAACCAACTCTTTCGGAAATTGAAGTCTGAACTGCGTGGGATTCAACTCAGTCAACGAAGCGTGCGATGGCATAAAGCGGATCAACAACATCACAACAAAACAAAATGCACCAACAAAAGCAAATATAAGTCTGGAGAGGCACAGTTAAACTCAAATCGCTCAACGTTCGTACAGTGTAGAAACAATTCCTTCAACATTCACGCAAACAGACACCGATAGCTAAGCGATACCTCACGAAAACGTGCTTGCGAGTACTTGGAAATTAAAGTTTTCGTTTCCCATTTGCAAAATCTAAACCTTGTTCCGTTTGAAGATTTTAACTGAGAATTTAACTCTTCCATTTAACTGCACTGAAACACTTTAATTTCTATGCCGAGAATGAAGTTTTCGTCCGAGTTTTCATTGTTGAGAGAATTCTGAATTCACTCGGAGCACACTTGGGAGCATTCTTATCGCACATATCTTCAAGTGGAATGAGGAGTAGCACGTCTCTTTAACCGCAGATAACAGAGGCAACACTTCAACTGGGAAAAAACGTGCACGAATATGTTAGAAGTAAAGTTTAAGACACTGTAGTTCTCACTGCGTCCGCATTTTCCAGAAAACTAAAAAATCCGACCGGTAGTGATTCTGAGTAAATCCAGTGATCTTGTAAACCAGCGCCCGACTGCAACTGCTACTGCCGAGTGCTGAGTGCTGAGTACTGCTCAACCTGCGGATTGCATTTGTCGGAATCAAATGGATTTACTAAGGCATGAGACATGGCTTCACACGGGATTACCGTTTGATTTTCCCATCTCTGTCTCTCTGCATGTCACACTTCACGAAACACATTGCATTTCCTCGCACTGATGTGCATGGCTCACCAGCAACGCGCAGTGCTGAATGGGATTCGGGATGATATGCTTGGTTAGGGAAAGCAGAGTATTTATGACCACGGAGAACTGCCATTTGCTTTCTTGAAAAAGTACCAGCACTCCTTTGTAAAAATAAACCTCCAATGACAAACAACAAAAGTTTAATCCACGTTTAAAATGCACTCTGTACATATCTTATAACGAAACATCAGGTAAGTTCTGAATCGTGGACAGCGCAGAACGTGTAGAAACGAGACTGTAGTGGCCTTTGGTTTGTTTCATTTTAGTTTATTTTAGCGACAAAATTTAGGCGGTTTTTGCAAGAAGTCTCAAAGTTTCGGGCTGAAAAACATCAAACCTCTCATTTGGGATTGACAACAAGTAGCTTAAAAATAGCACAAGTTTAAACGGGTCCGGTCGGTGGCAGGGATAGAACGGACAGAAGTACAGAATTAGACTCAGGTAGAATTTTTCCATTTTGAGGCCAATTTTTCAATTTATTAAGGTTGGGTTAGGATTGGTTTCTTCCTGCTTCCATGCTAAAACTTCTCCTATAAACTCTGCTTTAGTCCGCTTCTGCCTCAGTTGACTTCTGCCTCAGTCCACTTCTACCTCAGTCCACTTCTACCTCAGCCCACTTCTACCTCAGTCCACTTCTACCTCAATCCACTTCTACCTCAGTCCACTTCTGCCTCAGTCCACTTCTACCTCAGTCCACTTCTACCTCAGTCCACTTCTACCTTAGTCTACTTATGCCTCAGTCCACTTCTGCCTCAGTCCACTTCTACCTCAGTCCACTTCTACCTCAGTCCACTTCTACCTCAGTCCACTTCTACCTCAGTCCACTTCTGCCTTTGTCCACTTCTACCTCAGTCCACTTCTGCCTCAGTCCACTTCTGCCTCAGTCCACTTCTACCTCAGTCCACTTCTACCTCAGTCCACTTCTACCTCAGTCCACTTCTACCTCAGTCCACTTCTGCCTCAGTCCACTTCTGCCTCAGTCCACTTCTGCTTTAGTCCACTTCTGCCTCAGTCCACTTCAACCTCAGTCTGTTCTACCCCAGTCCCTTTATCCGTTCAAACATAAATAGGTATAAGAAAACCCTACGAAAGGAACATATTTGGTTTGGAAGTGTCTTCTTGACATTTGCGAGTGAAGTGAAAGAGCTACTTTAGAATGGCAGAACTCAGGATCTTAGATTGTCCTGTGGATAATTTGTTTCCTGGCGCACGAGGTACTGAGCGATCGGACCCACAACAATGATCTCGACTCCGGAACTTTCAAACAGCTCAGCACGAACCAAGCAACTCTTTCCGGTTAATAATTTTCATTTTCAGTGAGATATACATTTTCTGGAAACCAATTGAGGTCGAAAAAACAGTGTCATAATTTGGTCTTGTGAAAAATGCGTTGAAGAAACAAATGAGTGCACGCGACAATCAAATACATATAACAGACGCCACGTGTTTCCTGGCATTATGAAAATCCACCACACTCAATGAAAAAATAACGAATGCTTATTATCGCAGCATGTCAACTATAGTAGAGCAGATAGTGATTGAATCGTGCACTTTGTGAAAAGAACCTCATCTTTTGGGAGGATATCACTAACATTAAGGTTGTCATTTTGAGATATGGAACCCCCTCCAGATTTTCACCTGGTTCCGAAAGTACAGGGTGAAACACAAAAGTCACTCAGATCCTATCTTGGCCTTGTTTTTTCTCCGTTTTGTTCTTTTTTCAGAAAGGGCTAGTCCGTATCTGTTCCAGAAGTCACTGCCCCACATCCGCGTGAGCTGGGACCGCACCTACCCACACAGTGTAGGCCGAAATCTTCGGCCATACCAGAAAATGAACTTTGCTGTTTTTGTCATAATGTTTGAACTGAAAGATGTTCCAGCGAAAACCGTGGATGTCAACACATTGATCGTAACAACATGTGGATCACATTCACATGGAGTTGTGATTAAAGTGGTTACATATCTGAAGTTAGAGCTGGAAAAGAAAAAAAGTTTCATATCACAAAATATGATGAAAACGGCACATTTATAGTGTTGTGCTATGGCAAATGCCTTCAGGCTTCCCGATTGCTTCCACAAGAGATCCGATTAAAGTGCTGAACACCCGTGGTGTGAGCTGGTAAGGGTTTCAGAACACTTTAATGATAAAAACGACAAATGCTTGTATGGCCGAAGCTTTTGGGCTACCATTAAAAAACTAATAACACTGCCATGTTCCAATCTCAATCCTTGGCCGTTGTTTTGATCAATGCTGTGCCTGGTTTTCACAATCAACACATGTAAAAAGTACTGAACACTTCATTGCTGCCTTGTAGGATTTGAACGGGGTATAAGTCTTTCATGAACATTTCAAGAGTTCTGCACACGCCTTTGTGGCTTCCGGCAGTTCTGACCACACTGGAAGAACAATGTCCTCGTCTTCTTGTATCCATTCCCACTTGCAAGTAGGAGGCATCTCTGGGTTTGGAACAAGCCACCGGTATAAACAGTGGTAGGTTGCACGGTTTATATGCTGTAGCAATGCGGTAGCAGTGGAAGGGATTCGTTCAATTGAACGTTCCATGAAGGTGAAAAGTTCT
>JASGXE010011787.1:0-44956 GCA_030068105.1 Sinentomon sp. SZTP_YWyxl
AGCTCTACGACAGTGACCAGAATTCACATTGGTCAAAAATTTCTCTGCCACCAGAGGTCATCGCCAGGTCGCTCAGCCACCAAGATTCAAATGCATTGCTATCAAATATCCAATGATGCCCTTCCTTTGCCACATTTCACCATGGTGAATCCACCTTCAACTTCCTGCCGAACGTAGGTTCATTACTTCTCTTTCTTCAAGGCTATGATAAACTCTTCTAATTTCTCTTGGATTTGTCGCACACGTTCTGCAAAAAGTCATGCATACATTTGTTGTAGGACACAACAAATACAGCAATGGAGCCGAGTGAGAATTGCATAGAAAGGGGGCCCCTTGTAGATTGTTTGTGAGCAAGATACCCCTTCATGCTCTTTCTTTTTTATTATGTATTTGTGTGAGCCACACTTCTGGCTTTTTTTTCAGAGGACTGCTTTGTCAGGTATCAAGGTGTTTGGTCCTGGCTGAGCTTGAACTCCACAGTTTGAATTGATTTCTCCATGAAATTGTGTATAAAATGCGACCTTTTTCAAGTACCTCCCAATTCAAAGAAAAGTTGAATCAAATATTTGCACCTGTCAATACTCGCCTGCAGTGTCCTCATAAAACCTGAGCTTTTTGCATTTTTGGCTGAACTTATCATGAATAGACAAATGCTGTTCTGGAAAGTCGGGGCATTTTCAGAAAAAAAAAAGTGATTCGAACATGTTCAGATTTTGATCTTAAAATTCTTTTGTCTTTGGCGGTACCAACTGTAGAACACTGCATTTAACAGGAGTCATCACTTTTCTGGCTATCCTGCAAACAAAAATAACCAGCCCTGATGCAATTCTGAAAGGGTTTTCTGTTAACCAATGCCATTTTGTGAATCTTAAGCAAAAAGAATTATTCTTGGCTTTATCAGTTATGACCAGCCGTTTTTGGCATTATATAGTGGCAGCGGAATTAATGTACGCACACGTGTTTTTTCCATCTATCTGTTTCCTCCGAAACTTTTTTTTCTATCTTTTTATTCTTATGCAGGCGGTAGAAATTAAAGCGTCAAATCTTCGAGAGGTGTCAGATTTTGACCTCGATTACAAGAGGATCTCTAATTTCTGCAGCATAAAGTTTTTGCCAAAATTTGAACAGTTGCAATTTTTCACATGCATGAGTACATTAATTCCGCCGCCACTATACTCGTACTAGTGAAAGGTGGAACGTTCTTCTAACCCCGGGGAGAAGTGCTCCAGAACAGTGCAAATCCGAGTAGGCAGGTATAATTTTCTCCATTTAGTTCAATGCTAAAACTTATACATACCTGCAACATCAAATTAACATTATTCCGGAGAAGTTCTCCCCGCGGTAACTGTTCCTGTTCAGCAACAAACAACCAATGAGAAACATGTTAAAATATCTAATTTTTGCTGCTTTTAATAAATAAGAGGAAGAAAAAAGCCAATAGAATTTCAAATTTGGTTTCGTGTCAATTTCAATCGCGGAAATTGGTTGCCCTCTGCTTGAAGAAACTTTCCCGAGACACTTGCAATGTTTTTAAAGAGTTGCCCAACATCTCCAGGTTGGTAGCAAACGGGTCTTTAGAGCAATTTTATTGCTGGGTTATCATGGCACACAGATGAAAGAATGAATTCCGCCATTGATTGAAAAAAGAGAGCTTACTAAGTTCTTCCGCAAGAGTTACACGTCGTCCTGTGAGCAATTCTGCTTTCTTTGGTTGATCCTGACTGAAGTCATCCAACACATCACGGATTTCCTTCTCCAGTCTACTGGCTGGAAAAGAAAGAAAAGTGACACTTAAAATCCTGAGCATAGTGAGTTCGTGCTATGAACTCATAAGTGTTATTGGGACACTCACTTCAGACTCACCTGTCTATGAGAAATAGTGAAATTGCAATCACAATCACAGGTACTCTAGGTACCTTCATGTTGATGCATTTTGACTTTGTCATCACAATAGAATGCTTCTTTACATTTTTCATACTTTTAGTTTCGCACTAATGGTTTCTTTTGGCTGTTAGCAAAATTGATCAGATTTCGATTAGACACTCCAGATAAGTTTTTCCATAGTAAAAAGAATGCATCCTTCTTGTATTTATTTGACAATAAATGAAGATGGCATCTGTGTCCCAGATTGAGCTTGAAAATGCCTGATCTGCATGGTTGCACTTGTAAATTCGGAGCATGGCAAGTCATTCCTAATTAACTGACCTGATCAATAAATCGAGAACTTTAGTGTGTCAATAATGTTTTGCCCCAACCACGTGATAAATTATTTGTGCACTTGCAAACCAAGTACATGTTTCTTTTTGCAAAGAGTTGTTCCATTTCCCAGAATTTCGCTCATCCAGTCGACAATAAAAAAAATACTGGTAGAAATGGTTCGTAGGTAATTAAAACACCGAAATAAGGCATATGAAAACGAGCATTTTTGCTGCAATAAACATCTCTTGCTTTTTCCCAAAACCACTAAATCTGAAGATAGGCCCTTTTCCTTTGCCAGGGTCGATTTGGGAAGGGGGACTTCGGCATCACTATCATCATCTTAATTTGCAAGGACATCTCCAGCACAAATTACAAGCTGAATTAAATTTCACCTTGTGAACAAATTAAATTAAAACAGAGAATAAAGAAACAACAGAAGTAAAACAACATTCAATGCATCCTAGAAAAACCTCTAAATGTGCCCAATGCATATGTCTCCGAAAAGTTTCAGCACTTGTGTCACGAGCATTGCCAATGCAAAAACCCCAAGGCTCAATGCAAGAAATGTGTCCTGTCTCCCCAAGCCATGAAGTGAGGGTGTTTAAATGATTATTTTGCTTTGTTTATGCACATTCATCGTAACTGCAAATCATTAATGATATAGATGACAAAAGTAAATGGTCTGGTTGATCAAATTTTCCAGAAATTACAGCTTCGTTTCTGTCCATCCCCCTCACACTTCATCAGGTGCCACATGAATGTTGATTTGTTTCTGATGCGGGGTTTCTGGTTTTTCATTGGAATGGTGCCAAAATGCAATTTTTCTTTTTTTTTTGCATGCTCTTTTTTTCATGCTCAACATCAAAGATTCACAATGGTTTGTCGGTCAGTGATTGAAAATCTGCAATCTCAACCAGAGAGAGCCCCAGACTGTTTTGTGTTTTCAGCACATTTCAAGAAAGGTGGGATCCACCAACTAACCTACCTTCTCGAATCATGATTTGCTGCCTCAATGCATTTGCTGTGGCAGCCAGTGTCCGTCTTACTCTCCAAAATAGAACTACATCACCACAATCGAGCTGAAAGAGAAGATAGATAGGGATAAAAATTTTACATTTTCCAACAGTACAAGCCGACACAGCACCCCCGAAGAATCCTTTACGTGCAGAGAATCAGCTTCACATGCATGTAGTTGCTCAGAATACCTGCCAAAAGCTACCTCCGTCGTCTCATCATGTTGCTCAAAATATGTTCAGAGTGAGGCCATCACAGGGTCCACAAAAATGCATGACTGGTTGACTGAAAACTGACGGCAACCAATCCGTGGTGAACAGTTCAGCAGTCTAATTTTTTCACAGTCTTGGGCACTGGAGTCCTACTCAGCATTCTCCAGTGGCATATCACCTTTGTTTTTAACCTTTTTCATCCAGTTTTAACTCCACCACATTCTTCAGTTCACCAATTCATCCATTATCATCTCATCTCTCCATAGATTTCTTTGATATTTTACACCTGAAGAAGCACCCCGTGAGGGTGTGAAACTGTTGTGTTCCAGATAACCTCTACAAACGGAAAAGGCGAATCAAATTCGACAAGTTAAATTTAATTCCCAGTCTTGACGAAGTCTCATTCTTTCAGTAACCTCATAATACTACACATCGGATTTATTTGGGATTACATACACGAATAAGTTCACAAACAAGCCGACAGTAAAATGCTATGAAACAACCTGGGGTAGCGAGACAGACCAGGTGTGGAGAGCTAAAAAATTATTGTCAAACAGTGTGATTCCTTCCAGTCAGCAACAACCAGAATAAAAATAAACATGATCTTGACAAAAAAGCAGCATAAAGATAAAAGCAACAAACAGACAAATTGTTTTACCTCAGTCTCAATTTCCTGGCGGTACATGTAGAAGGCCTTCCTACATTCATGTGCCAACGAAAGACTCCTTTCTAAGAAATGTTTCTTGTACAGGGGGTCCCATGTGTCTTGGACTAGTTTTGCATTGACATCATAACCTTGAAGTTGGAGATTCTTTGCTACAGCTACGACTTCCTCTGGCGAGAGCTCGGCAACACGACTCTGCAAGCGAAACGGAAAAACAACCAAATTACACAATTGAATACCATTACCTCCTGTGTCACAACACTATCCTCGGTAAAGGATCAGCTCATCTTGGATTATCAGCAAAAAACCTTGCAACCCTCTCAGAACTTCACAAGAAATGTGCGCATGAAAACAACAAATTGAAATAATTCCAAACAATACAACAATTGAGACAAGCTGCAAAAATATGCCCATTCTTCAACAAGCAATGAGGATTGTGAAATTTACATTGCTACCGACTTCCTTGGTATTCTCCCCAACTCTCGTTATCTTGGAAGTGGTGAAACGTTTCGACCCGTTTCGTTGTTGTTCTCTCAATCACAATGATGAGAGTTTTGAGGATGAATAATTGAATCGCTCGGTTTCAAAAGGTAACTAGTCCAATTTTTGGCGGTTTTGAGTTTGAGGTGTCAACATGTTTCCCAATTCGAGGCCGACCATTCAGTGTCAAAAGGTTGTCAATACCTTGTCCGTAGCCACAAAATTTTGGGGGAAAGGTTCATTCGGAATCAAAAGGTAACTTGTCCCATGTAAAAGGTATACGTAGGGAGATCAAAAAGTTCTGAGCTTTATCAATTTCTCCCTTTCCAAAGTGATTTGTTTTATTTTTATTCCATAGTTCCATCCTTCTATAATTCCTGGTTAAATTTTGATTGATTTCTGTTCATGCATTCCCGAGGAATCTCGCTTTCTGTGTTGTGGTCTCAGCTTTTTGAAAATTCGTAATTTGGAACAACATTTTGTCATCAAATTTTTGACATTTGAACGAATTCCACCTCAGGAATATCATGACTGATTGTGAAGGGTCTTCCAGGATGACTCTCCATCCTATCCGAAAGTAAAAAGATGGGCTGCACCCTTCAAGTGTTGCTGAACCTCCATCCTCGTCTGTTTCCAAAGACAAATTGCTCCAATCTTCTGTTCTCCTCTCTGAAGAGGAATTTTCAGGCTTCCCGGCTCCAGGGATCATCTTCCAAGGAGGTTCGGCAGCATTTGAAGTGTGCAGCCAATCATTTTACTATCATGGAGAGTCATCCTGGAAGACCCTTCACAATCGGTCATGATATTCCTGAGGTGGAATTCGTTCAAATGTCAAAAATTTGATGACAAAATGTTATTCCAAATTGCGAATTTTCAAAAAGCTGAGACCACAACGCAGAAAGCCAGATTCCTCGGGAATGCATGAACAGAAATCAATCAAAATTTAACCAGGAATTACAGAAGGATGGACCTATGGAATAAAAATAAAACAAATCACTTTGGAAAGGGAGAAATTGGTAAAGCTCAGAACTTTTTGATCTCCCTACGTATACCTTTTACATGGGACAAGTTACCTTTTGATTCCGAATTACTAGAAATTAAAGGATGGCCTTTTTACTGTCTGTTGGACGTTCATTTGTTGTTTTGAAGTAAAAAGCAGGCCCTGCATCTCATTGTTTCACACTCAGAGAAAAGACAAAGTGACAAACTTCATGTCTACCACGATAGGCATGCGGTTGTGCTTTAATATCTGATATATCAGCAGGCTAAAACGGGCTTCGTTGTTTGTTTTCAGAGATTACGAGTTTTTTGAAAATATATTGGGCGGTGAATGGTGACAGTTTGCATATCTGGCAAAGTTCTGAAGTTCAACTGTTTTTTCATCAGCTTTTGGATGTCATTTTCAGAGTTATTCTCACACCTCCAGAGTTGTTTTCCTTGGAATTGTAATTTGATGAGTCAATTCGGTTTCAACAGGTAACTAGTCCACGACCTTTTATCCTTTCCTGTACTTCACCCAAGGGACTCACTGGATTCATATTTGACAAAAAGCCATAACAAATGGCCACGCACGCCTACCCAAAAGCACAAAATCACAAAAGCCGCCGAAATTGTTTTTAACAGTTTTTGATGTTTTTCTCGAAAACATGTTTTGTGGACCAGTTATCTTTTGAAAACGATCGATTCAATTCTTGAAAAAAGTACAACTTAAATTATCATTTAACCTTTAACCCTTACTTTACCGTGCTCTTTTAGCACCGTGGAGTACCATGCGGTGGTCCATTGGACCTCCCCCACTTCTAAGCTAGTAAGCATGTCATGGGGTCAATTTATATTTTATTTGATCAATTTTGAGCTCTGACCCAAATTTTGGTTGAGATAGCAGCAATTCTTCCCATATTTTTTGGATGCGATAGGTCAAAAAACGTGATTTTGCCTTGATTTTCCAGTGTCATCTTTGTGACCTTAAATTTTTAAATCAGTTAACAGTGTGATAATTTCAAACTTTCAACTTCGATGTGAGATTTGATTTTATGTGGGAACAATGATGAATGCAGTCCGTGTTTTTTTTTTAAATTGCTCTGAACTGGTGAACGGTTGGTGCTTTATGCGCATAAGAAATACTGACTTTTTACAAAACATCACAAAACACTGGTTCTTATTCCAAATTCCAAAATATCACCCACACTCTTCAAAACAGTGCCAGTGAACAGCATGGCATTGCCCAAAGCTGCATTTTTGTTTTTGTCCTTCAGAAAAAAAAAAAATAAAAAAAAATAGTCGAAACTAGACCGTGAGGTGGTCCATTGGACCACCCACTCAGAAAGCATCATTAGAGATCCAATTAGGCTAATCAGTCAAAAAATAGATCTTCTCCAGTCATAGATTGAAAATCGGACAGAAGAAATGACAACACACATTGATTGGCTTTGATGCAGATGGCTGAGACGTAGGTCTCCATTGTTCGGCCATTTTGAGAGCTATTCCACAATACTAATCTACCTAGTCAGTCACTTTCGCCTTAGATTCATAAATTTGCTCAAAGCTTGAGAAAAGAACAAAGACCAAAGTGGTTTCACTTGTTTATCACTGAGAAAATTCCAGTTGTCTGATGGATCACCCCCAGATTGTGGGAATACCATGAGGTGGTCCAATGGACCACACCAAGAAACTTCCAGAAAAGTTCGAGGGATTGGCAACGGTTGGCAAAACAACATTCATGATACAAAGATCTCTCATTTTGGAATACACAATTGCATCTATTCCAAATATTAAGCTTGTGGTCCAATGGACCACTCATGGAATGGAAAAATATTTAAAACCATGAGGTGGTCCATTGGACCACTTTGCCAATAACTCAAAAAATCCTGGGGGAAATGTTCTGGCCCTTTCAACCCTGAACCCCCCCACCCTGCCTGAGGAATACATGGAAGGGCAGGGCTGTCACAATCCTGCAAAAAAAAACTGTGGCCATTTTTCGACTTGGGTGGTCCATTGGACCACCCCATGGTCAAGTAAGGGTTGACTTACCAAGGGGTCCGTGCCTCACAGAACCACCAGAGGGGGTGGTCCATTGGACCACACCATTATCACGTCTGTTAATGGGCCTAGAAAGGTTTTTCCCATCAAACTGGATTACTTTTGTCTCATGCAAATTTTGGTTGGTCTAGGATGGTTTCTTCCCATTTTTTGCCATTCGATGGACACGAAGGTCAGGTTTTAGCTGCATTTTTATGCAAAACTTCAAGCAGTTCCAAATGTTAATAAATTTTGATTTTATTGACACATCTTGGTGCTATTTCGTTCAAAACCAAAACGACAATACAGTTGGAGAATTTGAGAAAATTTCGAATGGAAAATTCTGTTTTTCCTGATTTTTACTTCCACTTCATAGTCATAGTTCATAGTCACTCCTCGTACCTGGCCGCGAGCGACCGAATTCAAGATCCACAGCCGGGATCGACGGTGGTTCTCGGAGAGGGATACAAAAAAAAAAAAAAAAAGCTCCCGTGCTGACCAGTCCCGAATCTTCGGGATGCTGGTCCGCACAATGAGTGAGGAGCGATGTTCGAAGAATAAGATTGTTTTGGTCGCCCAGCGACGCTGAATCTTTATCAGTATCACACCAGGATATGGATTGATCGTGTGGCTGCCTGTGATGATCGGTCTGCACCATATCATCCGAGTGAACCTGCTCATGGTATTGCTCTGCACCTTCGCAGGTGGTGTTACGTTGTTGTCCTTGCTGTAGTGTTGATCCCGATTGCACCTGCTTCCAGGGCTGCAAACACCACCACTTTCAGAAAAACTTTCCATTTCCCACGTGGTCAGCATAAATTCGTTCTGGTCTTCCTTCATTCCTCTCTTCCTTGATGGTCTTCCTCTAAGTCAGGAGGATGTTGGTGTTATGGTGTTGGCAGGCTGTAGCAAGAGCGGGTGTGGTTCGTTGCTTGATGGTCTTCCTCTAAGGCAGGAGGGTGTTGAAATTTGAAAGAGCAATTTTTCGATTTTCATGCTATTTAATTGATTTGATTTCCGCCATGCAATACTCATGGCCGCAGCCTGCCTGCGGCAAGCGGAGTATTGTGGTGACACAAAGCATGCAACAAATAACCCCTTCCAGGTTGACCGATGGCTGGCAACTCCAAAAGAGGGGGACGAGACAAGACAGCACAAAAACGGCACAAGGACAACACAAACAGAATGTTGTGGTCATCTTGGTCGGGAGAATCGGTTAGTCGTTAGACAGCCGACCGATCTCCCTTACAGGGTGCAGGACGTGAACCTGC
The DNA here is from genome assembly GCA_030068105.1 of Sinentomon sp. SZTP_YWyxl. NCBI lineage: Eukaryota > Metazoa > Arthropoda > Protura > Sinentomata > Sinentomidae > Sinentomon > Sinentomon sp. SZTP_YWyxl. Next base: position 8,859 of record JASGXE010011787.1, read on the forward strand.
AACCACGGCGCACCCCAGGTCACTGGCAACCCTGCATTTCATGCTTTTTTATTCCTTGATAAATTCTGTACAACACGCTGAATCTTCAAACCATTGCACATACTTAATGAAAATGGTGCAGATGAACAGCTTTTCATGTGCCATTGTGGAACTTGAACTTTAACACTTTTAAAATTCAACTTAACCACTTTATAAAAATTCAACATGTGCAAATTGGTCATTTTGCCCAGGGGGTGGTCCAACTGACCACCTTCCGCCCATTTGGTTTTTACGATAAGGTTTGAACCAACTATGATAAGTTTGTTTGACTATAAAAAGTTGTTTGATTGCAAATTCTCTTAAATTGGGACTTCAATTCATAAAATATTCACTTGCTTATTCAAATTTGGGCATTGAACAGACTTTTGAGTTTGATTGACCAGAAACAAAATTTGACTTTCTCAATTTCAGCACGTGCACCACGAACGGTATAATCACAATGTGAAGAAATATCAAAAAGCCGTTCAAGTTCGTAAAATTACAAGCACAATGTTTGCGACGTTTCGGTCCCTCCTACGTGGACCTTTATCAAGCACAGCTAACGCACGATAGTGCTATAGCAGTGTGCTTGACCAACATACTCCAAAAAACACACCAACATACTCCAAAAAACACACCAACATACTCCAAAAACTTAGCCTGCAGCAATGACAATGCCTCTGAAATGAAAATGTTTTTCTTAACTTTTTGGGACTAGACATGTCCACACATGCCTGCCGCAGCCCTTCCTCCTCGCGAAAAAAATGCTAGCAAAACGGTAAAATATAAAAATAAATGAAGTCAAGTCAACCGAAATCACAAACTAACAGGGTTTGTTGAGAGTATTTTGGATAATTCGGTGCTAACGGCCCAGTGCAGGTCCTGCTGGGTGGTCCTGCTCTTCCAACGGAGCCACCTTTCACTGAACGAAGGACCAATCATCTCCTTGATGGTAGCCTCTGCAGCTCCAAGCCTTTCATTGAGGCAGGATTCTAGAAACCAAACAGCCTCGTCCCACTGCGACTTATCATGAATTGAATGGTCTTGTAAGGCATTCAGCTGTATAACTCTCAGCACATCAGGAGCCTTGAATTTTTTTGTTGAGGTGAGGTGAGACAGAAAACACAAAAATAAAATAAAATAAATGAAAAAAGCAAAGAAAATATACCATGTCGGCCTGTGCATTTCATTTATAAAGAAATGTTGAAGCATCAACAAATCTGAACTAAAAATCTCCATGAAACGAATCAACAATCACATTTCAAATAAAGGATTCCCAACAACGACATATCAACATACAGAGAAACACCTCTTGCCATCTGGTCCCCCATCTTACATAAGCATTGAGCAGATTACAAAAAGTGGAATTCCATGCCAACAGATTGCAGAGTTCGGTTTCCTTGAATAATCAATGCCACGAAAAGGAAACCTAATTATGTACAAAATAACACAAGCAGGGCACTAACCGTTCATAAATGTTGAAAAAATGCGACGTTTCGCCCCCCCATCAATGTGGCACTTTTTCAAGCACAACATCCAACGATATGTTTATCTTGTGCTTGAAAAAGTTCCACCTTCGCGGGGGTGAAACTACACATTTTAAACATTTTCGAACCGAACGGTTTGCAGCCTATTTGTGTTATTCTGTCAATTAGGTTTCATTTGGTTCATCTTATCGAGCCAAGCTGCCATCAACAAAAGTAAGAATGTTGATATCAATGCAGAACGTCGAAAAAATGACATGGGGGCACAATGGACTGGAAGAAGAGTGGGATGGCGGGAAGCACGGAAGGGGTGAGTGCAACGGAAAGGGTCAGCACTTGGCAGCATAGCTGAACAACTGAATGAACTACTGTTTTGTGTTTCGAAGAAATTATAATTGCAATCAGAAGTGTTTTTATCCTTTAACTTTCCAAGAAAATGAGAAATTGAGAGAATTGGGTATAGCTAATTTAAAATAGGCGATAACACAAACCTTATCTTCCCATTTGTGCCGTTCGAGGGCTTCCTTGCACACAGCTCGTTTGACATTGTCAAAGATACTGTCATGCTTCTTGCATGTTATAGATTTTTCCAAAACATGTTTCAAATTATCAGAGAGGGATTCCTGTCCACACTCTACCGATATCTGCTGCAACTTCTCATCTGCCCACTGTTGAAGGCAAACATCTACAGCAGTCCGGAATGAACCTGTAAGACAGGATGAGGAATACGAATGACAAAAAGATTTTTCCAAAAGCGAGAATAAACAGACTGCATGACTCATACAGTCCGGTCGTGCTAATCTGGATTAATTAATGCAAAACGCATCCGGATTACACATTTTTCCGGATTAGCGCAAGTGCCTGCATTTTGCGCTTCGTTACTCACGAGTTTGGTTTCCTGCCATGGACCAGTGGAGGGACACGCAGGATGATGCAGCATGCGAACAAGTGTATTCACAATGCGCCGATGACATCGGAATTTCTGCCCCAGATGTTGCAGTCTCTAGCGGGAGGATACTGTCAGGTGAAGTTTCATTGACAGATCTCTCATGCGACAAAGCAGAATGATACTGGAGAGGGGGCTGTTTACAAATGCCTGCGCTGATTACAAATGCCGAAAATGCTTTTGCGCCAGTGCGATGCGCAACGTATTTCACGCCTTAAAGGCGGTGACAGACGACACATTTTACACTGCATGCGGCATGGTTTTTTTACCTCAAAGTGGAATTCATCATCTAAACAGGCATGCGGATGTGGAAAAAACATGTGTGTGGGTTTCAACTTCCACAAGAGAAGTTCAAAGTTTTCAAAATTTCAGATTCCCATGCTGCGATCACATGTTGCAGCGATTCGCAGCAGTCAATTTTGCTTCACGTGCATAAAATAAAAAAATGCACACTGCATGCGACGAGCATTGTCTACCGCCGCCTTTGTCTGCTTCCCTTGCCATCATTCAAGATGCAGCAAGGGTCCATGCTGCATCTTTCGACAATTTCATCGTCTGTCTGGCCCTGTGCGTCTGACATCTGTCGATGTCTCACGCACATTGTCATGCATATCCGGCGTATCGGATTAAAATCTGCCTGCAATTCGTTCCTGCTGATGCCTTTTTCGGAATGAATTGTGTACGCTGCGGAAGAATGATGCATGAGGCCACATGTTTACATTTCTTTCTTTCCCCCTCGCAACAAAATTGGGGCTGGCTGGGATGGGAAAGTGCAGACATCTCATCGCAGACAATGCTTCTGCATGTTTATGCACATTCAAGGGCTTGTATTCTTCACCGTCCCGCACACAGTTTTGGTGTGAATGACAAGGGGACAACAAGAAGCAAGTGGGTGGTATGCATATCAGCTGTGAAATATGGGGCACAACTCGGCAGCAGGAGGACGATTTGCAACTGCATTTCGGAAACAGTTGCCGCCTTTGATCCCATTGACTGCAGAAGCACATTTTCATAAAAAAAGGGCGTCCGGATTACAGCAGGATTCGGACTGACGTGGGTCCGGATTAGCGCGACCGGACTGTACTTACAACAGGGACACTGTCAGCAAACACAATTAAGCCGTAAGGCAATCCGGATTTCGTGAATTAACAGATTCCAACAAAATTAACCAAACACCTGCGGATTAACACTACTGTCGGCACTCCCCCTACATTGAAAAGATATCTAGTGTCTTCATTATGTTGTATTTCATGTGACACAAAGAACAAAAACAAATATTACAGAACCTACATTTACATGAAAATGGAGTTGGGTTGGGACTTCCCATATAAAAAAATTATCAGTGTCAAGACTGATTTCAAATATTTCATGGATGGACAAAAGATCAGAAATTACCATTTAAATTGAAATATCCAACCATTTCAGCTTCTTTGAATGTTTTTTTTTTGGATTTTCACAACAATGAAAATCGTTGTGAAAATCACAACAATTTTCAAAAGAGCGTAGGTTTATGCTCCCAATTCAAAGACTTTATTGTTTTTACGAAGGGGTTCTTTATTGATGGTAACTACCAAAATCTCTCATGTTTTTAATGATAGCAATGCATATGTGGCTGCTAATTTTAAAGCTGAGAGAATCTATGAGTTTGCAAAACTGAAAGTTGTGAAATATGCTGTTGGCTGATTTGCTGAGTTTCTAAACTCTGCATATTTTGAAGTCTCTGACTAGAAAACATGCGAGACTGCAAATCAATTTCAAGCATCCAACTTTTTCGTAATGTTGATTCTCACGAGAATATGCAATAAAAATGGTGACAAATCGAAGGAAGCAAGTGGGGACTGTGCTTATTCACATCACATGTGATCATTTCCGGATTGAAAGACAGCAAAACCAAGCTTTGAGGTTGAGGTGTGCCTTGACCGACCACCATGTGCTGTGACCAAGGCAGCTGATGCTGCCGAGAGAGAAGTCAGGGTTCCAAGTGAAAGGTGCTTGAGGTTGAGCTTTCACTTGTTTGAAAAATCAAATTCTTTTGTTCCAGAAACCACAATTTCTTACTCTGTTGTGCACTTTTATAATAAAATACCTTTCAGAGCCAAGTTTCAACTTTACAGAGTAAAAATTGCAGTTGTACCCTACCTGGAATTGTTCACGAGAAAAACATTCACCGATCCACTGTACCTCATTTTGATAAAAAAGAGAAAAAAAAAACATAACAGGGACCGAATAATCCCTGTTCAAAAAACTGATTAAATTGAATCTTTGGAGTTCCCCCACGGACTTGTGACAGGGTTATTGCTGGACACGAGATAGTCAGAGCTGAGAAAAATGATGGAAGTGGAAGTGCAAAGACACCTGGTGAAAAACAATATGAATCATCAGACATGACAGAAAAATGCCAACCTGGATCATTGCTCTGTGCTGCAGGGAAGTAAACAAAATCGAACACATGGCTTGACATTTTCTCCCAGAGTCTCTTGGTCAACAAGTCCTCCCAATCTTTGCCGGAAAGCTGGCCCAAGTTCATCACCTCATCTAGAACCTCACCTTTTGCCTTATCGAACAGCTCATCACGATCTAACACTCGCAACCTGTTGGATAGAGAAAGAAGGCCAAGGTTTGTTCAGACAATGAGAAAATTCATCTTCTTCCTTTTCATGTGATGCTATGTCATCCAGGGAGTGGCTGATCCTTGAGGGTCAGTCATGGACACACTGCCTCGCTGGCAAAGCAGGAAGAGAGCAAAGCAAAAAAAAAATTAAAGTACCAGAGCCACTTCCAACCCAGGTCAGGACACGACTTCCTGGGCCTGATACATACGTGAAGAGACAATCCAATTTTGTACATCATGCCATTTGCTCATGAGGAGCATGAATGGGGAAGATCTACCTTCGGGGCAGCTAGAAATCCCATTGCTCTTATGCAATGGATCCCGCCAAAATGATCACAATTGCATGGTTTTTCACAGCCATCGAGGGGCACCCATGATTGCAAACAGATGGTCGACCTCGACCCCTGGCAACCAGGGCTCCACGACAGTGTATCTACTCCACCATTACGCAAGTAGACTGGTTCCACCATTCTGGCGTATCTACTCCCTGCCTACCTCCGCATGCTTCCCCAATCGTCCGGTCATCCTGCTCGTGTCCAGTTTCCAGTCCTCAGCAGGGATGGGTAAGTATAATACTTAAGTATTATACGTGAGTTTTCTACGTATAATACGTCGTATTATATGTACGTATAAAAGTGTTTTATACGTACGTATTATACGTGTGCAAAAATTTAACAGGTGTGTAACACATGACTCGGGGGTGGAATTTAACAAGGAATTCAATTCTGAAGTTATTTCACAACTCAGGGCAGTGCAGGAGGAATTAAACCAGAATAAGTTGTCGGAAATGATGACGGTCGCAGGAAGGAAGAATAGGTACCTAACAGCTCAAATTGCATTTTTAGATTTTTGTATAAAATGATGACTTTGGATCAGCAGGCGATACGACCACGTCAAGAGGTTAAAAAACAGTCACAAAAAACAAAACTGTGACTTTGTTTTTAACCTCTTGAAGTGGTCGTATCGCCTGCTGATCCGTTCACCATGCCAACCACTGCTTACAAACATTTATAATGATGGCTTTCTTTTCAAAACGGGTCACATTGTTGTACTGTCTGGGCTGTGGACAAAAACCAAGAAAAATAATTGCAATCTTCTCCCGAATTTTCAACTGAACTGAAAATTCCCCAGATCCTTCGCTCTGCCTGTTATACAGACCGACATCGACGAACCATAAGCTGCCCAAGTAGGTACTCAAATGCCATAATTCTCACTGTACCAACTCTATTCTCAAAAAGGACTAAAAAAATTACTCAATTCTCAATTCCACACCTTTTTTGCTGGATTCTTGCTTGCACCTGGCAGGATTTTGATTACCTAACCTTTTTTTCAACATTTGTATAGCTCATGCAGGATTTTCTGCCACGTGCACTGTGCATATCTTGGCCGAACGTTTTTTTTTGTCTGCACTCAACCAAATACGTCATATCTGAACAGGCTCTCATGCCATTGCGGCAATGATCAATGGCGAACAGAAAAGTTCTCAGAAAACAGTAAAGTTCATCACATACCTGGGAAAAGGAAGGGAGGGAAGGGAAGCATACGCGACTATCGGCTGCATTATCTGTAAGGAGGAAGGTAAGGTAGGGAGGGACAGGATATCTTGGCCGAACGTTTTTTTTGTCTGCACTCAACCAAATACGTCATATCTGAACAGGCTCTCATGCCATTGCGGCAATGATCAATGGCGAACAGAAAAGTTCTCAGAAAACAGTAAAGTTCATCACATACCTGGGAAAAGGAAGGGAGGGAAGGGAAGGATACGCGACTATCGGCTGCATTATCTGTAAGGAGGAAAGGGTAAGGTAGGGAGGGACAGGAGTTCCGAAAACATATATTCGGAATGTGGACGGGACCTAGTCAAATAGCACTCAATAGCAGACAAACAACAATCACAGATGCAACCTCTCAAGAGCACCCCCAAGCAAGCATCATCAACCGCCACACACCACACCCATTCATAATCTGAAACGAAATATCAAAATAGTGGATAAAAATGAAATATTCGTAAAGATGAAAGGAAACGAAACAGGTGATGAAATGATCATGATGAAACAATGACAATGATAAAGCAATCATGATAAAACGATCGTGCCAATAATAATTGCATGGTTATACCCAGTACATTATGCTTGGCCTTCACTCCAATGCCTTATGCACTAGTACTTAGGTGGTTTCAAGAATGTACGCTTGCCATGCCATTTTCTGGCTGTCACTGCTGAGTCGTTTTTCTGGTGATCTCAGAAATATGGACCTCCAGGCTGCTAGACCAGAAAGAGAATTGCCACAGGAATATTGAGTCGGCCTGATGGAAGTTGGGTAAGGCAGCTCCGGATCGAATCCGGCAATCAGGATTTCTGGGGTCACTCTCGTTATGGTACAAGCTTCCCTTGCAAATGAAGTGTGCAAGGGTGAGACAAAGCATGCGGTTGGTTTTGGTACTTTCTCTTGCCACCATTCTAACATTCTTGCATCCATTTCCTGCTTAAAAAGGACGTCGCCAGTGATGTTAGTTTTTTGCCTCCTGTTTGTCATTTTTGGTTTTCTGTGTACTTCTCTCTTTTACGAGAAACATGAACTACATGCATCTAGACCACAGGCCTAATATAAAAGGCTACATGCCTCTGGACCTTTCTTATTAAAGATGTGGGAAAGTTATTTGGCAACATCAACTTTCACATGGTTGGTGCACATGCAATTTTGAAATGTTTTTTAAAATGGTGTGTGGCAAAAACAATCTTGTGTGGCCAACATGAGAGCAATTGCGGGGCTTCACTGATGTAACATTTTTAATTTTTTTTTTCTTTCATTGATGATGATGCCTGTCATTGTTTAAATGTGATAAACAGAATGTTAGCATGTTAAAAGAGCAGCTTTTTCTGCAAAAAATGAGGTATCACTCGACTTTTAGGTTTTATACGTTTTCTACGTGTATTATACGTACGTATTATACGCACGTATTATACGTGGAGTTTTATACGTTTACCCATCCCTGGCGACGGCGACGACAAAAGTCCACAAACAAAAATACGAGCAATTCAAAACGCGGAAACTGCGGCCAGCCGAATGGAGTAAAAATTGCCAAATAAATGCACATTCTCTTGGTTGAAAAAGATTCATATCCCATAAGGCCATAACGAAGCACATCTCACTTGCATGGTGGAGGAAGGACATAAAAAAATAAAAAGCCTTGGTTATAGTTTGAGAAATTCGACCAGCACAAAAAGCATAAGAAAATAATTATTGTGGATCATTGTGCTACATTCTGCTTTGGGGAAAAAATTATGAGGGCATGATTTTCTATATCTAGACAACGAACAAAGGTTAACAGAAGCGTTGACAGTGGAAGGATTACGTGTGAGGCTGGTGCAGTGTGGGTAGGTCAGTTGACAGATATGAAAAATTCCATTCACGGATATGCACATCAACACAAGGCTTGCTTGATCGGAAAAATGGAGGGGTGATCGACGCAATCAGGAATGCTAACTTGAATGGTCTCGTTCTCCTCTAAGCACAAGTCCTGCCTTCACCAAGAAAAACCAACAGCTGACACAACTCGGCTCCTTCAAAGCACCTTGGCTGGCCACAAGCAAAGTGTGGTTGAGGCAGTTGCCCATTGGCATGACAGTGATAGCTTGTAATTATTGGGAACCACACGACATATAAATATAAACGTTATGAACTTTTTATGAAATTTCAGTGAATCAGGAAACTGATTTTTGGAGCATTTCTGGCAGGATATCAGCAACACAAATTTCCATATTTGGCGGAGAAAATTCATTAAGTTTATGGGTGGGACAATTCATGACTTTTAAAATATTGGGGGGACGTGTCCCCCCATCCCCCCATAGGATCTGCGCCCATGGCCTTCGCGATACCTTCCATAGATGTCAATTTTAAATCAATTTTCCCGCCGTGTTACGCCAGAGTAACATACCGTACGCCAGCGCGTGCTGCCGTGTTACAACAGCGCAACATACGTTGGGCCTCTCCCCACCATCTCCATTGGAATAATCCTCCTCACATCACAGGTTGCCTTGTGATATTGAAAACAACAAGCGAAACATTTCCCAGAAAAAGAAAACCGAATTTCTTCAATGTCCTGTGAGGCGGAATGCAAGCGGTGTGGGTGACTCCGTATGACGATTGTTATGTGAGCGTAATAAACAGGGATCAGTTATACCGGGCACCAGATGCAAACGTCATTCCAGTGCAGAAAATCAGCCGGCTTTTATATCTACTTGGAGCAAAATTACGTTAGCATAACAATCGGAACAGCGACTGTCTTCCTGTAAAACTTCGAAGTAAGCAAAAGGTTTATTTTTTTCCTAACGTAAGCTTTAGGCACAAGATCCCACACAATTGCATTGCAGGAATGGGCACTGCAGAGGTCATTATTTGTTAAGACATTAATCATTAATGATACCGATATAACTGTCCATTTCCATGTGCCACTCATTGTGAATTAGAGAGTGCCCATTAAATTGAAGATGGCAACGAAAAAATACCCAAGTCGAAAAAGTGACCACCAAAAAATTCCACTTCAGTTACATTTCCCGATTCAGGGTTGGGTTTTTGCCAGCGAAAAGTTCCAAATCATTTCAGTCATTTCACAATTGAGATAAAAAAAAATTGAATCTTAGCACAAAATTGATTTAAGATTGATTTTTCCTCCAAACATTTCTTTTGCCAGTTGAGGTCTGGACTTGAGAAAAATTTCACCGATTTGCAGGAATGTGTGAATCGATGAGCTTTTCACACGTATTTTACGCCTGCATTAAAACTTTTTGGCTGTCATTACGGGGAAAGAGATTTAACTTTTTGCCGAACGGAGTGAGTAAATTTTAATCTCCTAATGATCTGTTTTAAAATAATTTTCAGGTCTGGAAACGGATGAAGAAACTGTCCCTTTACCTAATGTTAATTCAGCAATACTCAGGCAAGTGACCCGTTGGGCTTCCTATCATAAGGATGACCCACCGCCGCCAGAGGATGATGAGAACAAGGAAAAACGGACCGACGACATCAGTTCGTGGGATGCTGAGTTCCTGAAAGTAGATCAGGGAACCCTGTTTGAATTGATTTTGGTAAGAAACCAAAAATCACACACGCACCATTATATGCATACCTTCCCTCAGTTTTCATTTCAAGCTAGCTTTGTTGAGCATGGCATGATGTAGGCTCCATCTTTCCTGCCCCATAAATTTTGAGCCAAATTCTAGTTTTTTTTTCTTCTCCTGTTTATGGATCCAGGAGAGCAATAGGTAAATAAAAGAGAGGTTTTTTATTTGCACCAGTCGAAGCTGGAACCAGCGTTGGTCGGTCGCATATAGCACGCGCTGGAGGTGGAGGGAAAACCCTACCCGTGAGGACCAGATAAAAAAACCTCCTTGCAGCCCAGATGAAAGCTGCCTTGCAAATAGTTCACAGATATCAGAGGAGGATCTTCAAGGAACCCTTTCACTGAAACCATTCGAAAGAACTTTGCTACGAAGCTTCTTCCTGCTGTCACCTTTGTCTTTCCTTCGAGAGTTTTCGCTCATGGTCCATATCTTGCTTCCAGTGGTTTTCTTTTGTTTCCTGCTGAAAGAATTCGGTGAAGGAATAAAACTTTGACACCAGAGTGAGCTATAAGGGGTAATTCCAGTGTTCCAAACGGTGTCATTACAAATGAAGTCATTACAAATTGAAATGGTGTCATTACAAATTCATTACAAATGAATTTTGTCACGGAGGCATGACAAAATGTCACTTCAATTGAAAATGGATCTGAGGTACCCGATATTTTGCCACATGGTAACTTTCAACATTTTCATTCCCAAAACGATTCCAGGTTTTACAAAACGGAAGAGCTTGCGATCGTTGTACATTTATTGGATCACCTGTTTTTTTAGCTTCTCAACACAAAAGGTTTCATCAAAATCCATCGCTTGGTTCAATAGAAATCTCGCTTTGTGTGAATGATGCATCGTAGTCCATTCACATGCATTGTCTTCTCGATGCTGGATTGGCCTCCGCTGGCCTATGGGTGGCCATTTGACGACCCAGTCTGGCGATAGTTGATCGTGATGCAGCTCCCAAGCGAGTTCTTTGCTTGATGTTCGTTAAATCCATCAGATGCAAAATTATTTTACAACCACTTTAGATGAAGATGAAGTTTAGTTACAAGATGGCGTAAAGATAAGACACACCAATAGTATCCAGACACAAAGGCAGGTAAATACTGGTAAAGAAACTGGAGGTGGCATGGCGCAAGGGACAAAAAGGAGTGATCAGAAGAACTTCGCCTACTGACCGTGGCACTTTTCGTAGGTAGACAAACATGTATTGCACAAAGGTTTTCGTACAAGGGGGAGCTTGGGCAGAGGAATCGCCCTGCATTCGCCAGAAAAGACCAGGCTTGGCAATTGTCTACAATCATGGTTAGAACGGAATGTTCAGTGCTCCCGGCACCTTTGCATAAATCTAAAGTTGAAGCATTGGCTCTTTTGCCAGGCAAACTTTTGTACAAACAGCAATAAAAATTGTGATTGAAAACTAAATAAATATAAACAATACTAATTAAATTCATAATTTGCTTGATCCGTAGAAGCTGTCCTGAAACTTTGACTGTACGATGAAATCTTACCTCCCCCATGAATACCCCAAATGGGCCCATTTTGGGGCAAATCTTCCAGATTAATCAAAACCTTCAAATGGCACTATGAACAACAGAAATATCAGCTAATGTTGACAAAATCCCAAGACTTAACGTTTTTAAGTCCAGTTTAAAGCAACTGATTTGCTGCCAAGTCCAGGATGCCATATGTGGCACTCTGCTTTCCACTTCGTCATCAACCAGACACAAGTGTGTGGACTGAACACAAAGTCCAGAGCACCACATGGGGCGCTCTGCTCCTACTAAACCAGTGCCTCCACTGCATCTCTGGTCTTTTGTCTGGAACAGCAGGGTGCCAATGATGGCGCTCTGGTCTTGGTCACTGCACAAATGATTCATCTGGTTTGTGCAGTGCATGTGAGCGCCAACGTATGGCGCTCTGGACCGGAAGAGGTTAATCCCCAGGCAAAATAAATAATCAGTGGGCCTAATTCCAAAAAGAGGGCCAAATTTGTCCCCATGGTATGAAATTACCCCATCAGTGATCACTTATGAGCAAACAGTGAGGTTGAATCACAGGTGGGGTTTGGTGAATGACTTTCTCCAGTAACAAAGGGTGCAAGAAGGGCTCTATTCAAACCCAAAGAAATTTGAACAATCAAATGTGAGAATAAAAATCTTCAGCAAGAAAAAGGGAAGTGGTGAAGTTAAAACAAGTTTGGTACACAACAGGCAAATAAAATTAGGAAAAAACCAGCTATTTGGTAGTTTTGTACGCATGTACGAAACTCACGTACAAAACGGTTTTGTACATCGGACGTGCAAAAACCTAAAAAGTTGCCTGTGTGCTTTTCCCACTTAGATGGATGTTATGTACTCGCATTCGGACATACACAAAGGTTCACACAAGCAAAGTACGTGATGTACAAACCAACATACAGAACTTACTCATCCCTGGACTGCATCATATTTTGTGTATTTACATATCCCTGATTATCATACAGCCATGCGAGCATAAAGAAGGGAGATAAGTTCAGGGCCAATTTGTATGGAGATAATTGAAAAATGGGGAAAAGTGCATGGGAAAAAGTGGCACTCATTTTGGATCCCAAGACCTGCTAATCACATGTCCGGTGTCCCCTTTCCCATAAAAATTGATCTTTCCTTTAAGGAGTTTGTGCATAATCTTTTGCATTTTCAGGTCATTGCTGATGGATTTTCGGATTTTTTTTTTGCTGAACGTGGTGGAAGGTTTCATCTAACCAATTCCGTGAACACCCAAAATATGATATTTTTCTACCTGAAGGGCTGTTGTCACGTGACTGCCTTCAAGGGATGTTACGCTGATATAACAATCGCCTGCAAAAGGTTAACATTTCTGCTGCTTTGGGTAATATGAAAGCACTGCATATGCAAACCCCCTTTATTTTGTGTTGCAAAAATAACCTGCGTTCTTGTTGCAAAAATAACCTGCGTTCTGTTATTCTTTGTATTATCTTCCATTTCTCTTTCAGGCTGCTAATTACCTTGACATCAAAGGTCTTCTTGATCTCACATGTAAAACAGTCGCCAACATGATAAAGGGAAAGACACCGGAAGAGATCCGAAAGATGTTCAACATCAAGAATGATTTCACGCCTGCTGAGGAAGAACAGGTCAAGAAAGAGAATGAATGGTGTGAGGATAAATAGTCGGTTTCGTTTTCGGACTCTATTTTTATTACCAATTCATAATTATTATTCTTTGCATTTTTATGTGTGACTTTAACGATTCCGCATGGTTGAACAAGCTTGTTTCGTCCGAATGCTTGTTCTTATTGTTCATCGTTCAATCTTTTTCTTTGTTGCAGTGTCACGAAAACTTGTAGTTCTTTTGCAATTGAAATACATTTGGTGAAAATTATTCAGGAATTATAATATCTTACCACCTTTGTTTGGAAAAATCCCTGAAACTTATTTGGTGAGCCTGCAAACAAAAAGGTCATTTTTCAGTTGCACGCCGTCACGAAAATGTGTTATTTCAGTACCTACCTTTTTGTACCACTAATTGAAAACAGCATTTCAAAAGTGATATTCATTGTGCATGATGTGTTGCAGAGGGGGGCTGTTTTGCCTCAGAGACTTAACTTTCAGTGGCACTGGCAAATACGTAAGCCAGATAGGTACTCGCAATAACAAGTTTGGGAATGAATTCCGATCATCAATGTTTTGAATGTGATCTCTTATGTGGCCAAATCGATGTTTTAAAATTCCACATAAAAACCCCACCAAGAGAAATCAGTTTATTACAGAACTCAGATTTGCTCAGCTGAAAGTGGCAAGGGTTGCAGTATGCTACTGGACATCACTCCTTGTCTTACACTGCATGTGGCCTTCATATTTCACACGGCATTTGCCAAAAATGTTTGAGTTTCCTGCAAAAAGATCTTGTGAAATGCTGCTCCAGTCTTTTGATTCGCCATCCACAAAGATGCACTGGTTGTAGAATGAAATTGTTTGTGCTGTGAGAGATGGTTTGTTACTGCTGAAGTTGCAATGCACTTGTCAAGGCAAAGAAGTTGATGAGCAAACATTGCGCATGGTGTCGGTTTGCTTTGCCATGCCAACTTGGCTTTTTTACCCCATGCCAAATTACCTGCTTCCGATTTTTTTGAAAAATGAAAAAAGTACGGTTCATCGAAGCGTGCAGCATGAATCATCTGCTTTGTAGTCCATTGAGCAGGATTGGAATACAAATTGGACCTCTCGGAGGCATGAGCAGATCTACATCAGCTGCAGACTTGTTCTGTTTCATGCGAAGTGTTTTAAGAGGGTGTGTTTTAACCATGGTTTTTTACAAAAACGTGGAAAAAAGATGTTTTTCTTTTTATGCTCCTGTTATAGCCCAGACTTTGCCATTTCCAAAACTCTCTTCAGATTTTCTGTAACTTATATAGATTTGAAGATTGAACCGATTATCCGAAACTCGTTGCATTGGTTTTCTTGCATTCTCGACACAAACATTCGCGGTTTTCTCGCATTTCTCTTTTTTCAAAAAGCGAAAGTATTCAAAATGCATCTCCTCCCACAATTTTTCATGCAAAATGTTCAAATTTGGTGTACCAATTTTTCATGAGGAAACCGAAAATAGAGCCCTTTTTAGTTTTAAGCTCTATTTTTGGTTTTATTAGCTTGCGACCGCAGAAAATCAGCTAAATATTAGGCGCTTAGCGGTACGGTCACGCTTATTCTGCAATAAATTAAAATCCAGATGCAAATTGGCAAAAGTGGCTCTCTTATGTTGTAGATTATGGCTTCATTCTGCCAGACGGTTTAGGAGGAGATGCATTTTTGCCGATGGCCTTTTTCGCGCCTATGTTTGTCTGTAACTCCGATGTAAGGCACACAAATTTCCATGTTAATATATCAATCTTCATCATTTTTTATGCTCTTTTCACCTGCAAAATTTCAAAAAAATCCGTCGAAATAAAAAAGTTCGACGCATATGGTTTACCCCCCCCTTAACTCGGAACTTAGGTGTAAAATTTTCACATTAACAATTCAAAATAAAACCAGTGAGGCTTCCCCTTGCAGCTGCCAGTTACCCTTGGGCTGGCACTGATGGCTCTGAGGCCAAAGAATAGGATTTATGCCTTGAGGATTGCCACTTCCTTTCAATTTGATAAGTGTGTTACCCCATATTTCTGCTGCTGATTGAAAGTAGTAGGTAGCGCCCCATTTGTGCGATTGCAAAAATAAACACATCGCATTACATCACGCAGGCACATGGCCTGATTCGAATTTTGTGGAGGCCCCAAGGAATTTTGCATTCAGAGCACCATCTTTGGTTTGAGTCCTCCAAAAATGAACAAAAGCATGAAGGACGGTATCGAACATTTGTTTTTTCCAATATTGGCTTAGAATATTGGCTTGGCAATATTGGCTCAGTCCAGTAACAACTGCGTGCACCTAAAACTGCAAAGGACCAACTGCATAAAAAGAACAAGTTGATAAAATTCCAGAACATCAACAAAGCATTACTGGTTGTTTCCTTTCCGTCTGAAAATGGTCAAGAACTGCAACACATCTCACTTTCTTACCTTTGCATTTGCAACATTCTTGAAAATCGAATGGTTCTAAGGGCTGCAGAGGGCATTATAAATTAGACAAGGGTGGCAAGGGTAAGGGCGGAAGGTACTTACTCTGCCACAGTTGAAGACACAAATCACATGTATATTTCTCGTTTGTGATTTGTGTCTTCAACTGTGGCAGAGTAAATACCACCCTTACCGAATTTCTTCTTGAAAATCCACATTTTCGCTTGCATCTTTAATCTGCCTGGGCAAAAAAACCTATTTGGTGGCTTCATTTCGTTGTTCTAGTAAAGTGAAGGATTGTGAGTTTGCTCCCAGTGGCTTCCTTTTCATTTGTCTTGATCTGAAGTTTTCCCCTATGACTGAGAAATTTCCATGAATTTACCCCGGCACTGATGATGTGTGCATGGAACTGATTGTGAAGAGTGTTTTCAACAACAGGGTTTGAATGTCAATTGTATCTTAATTTATTTGTTTTCTTCTTTCAATGTTAGGAAGTTCTGCACGCGAAAAAAGAACAATAAGGCAGGGCCTCAAAGGAGCAAAGACATAAAAAGCTAGGTATCTAAGAAGTTTCCTGTGAACCCCAGGAACAGTGTGGAGTGTTTTTCCCATTGTTGTGGTTGTACCCAGCAAAACAAGATCGCCGTAAACTTGCTCTGCAGTTCTTTTTATCGGCAGTGACAGGGTTGGGTTGGGGAGCAACAGGGGGATCGTCCCCCTTCTGGGAAATAAAACATCCTTTTCGTTGCATTTTCTGGAGGAACCATTTTCTTTCACATCCAAAATGATTTCCAGAATTGGCAAGATTAAAAAATTCTTAAAAACTGTCCCACTGACCCTGATCAGGTACATCGTTGGGGTTCTGCACCAGAAACTGGAACTGGCTGCGTTCGACCCCTGCGAGGAGGGCTGGATCCTCAACTGCTTAACATGACAAATATCTGAAGTGACTTTTGAAGTTGTTTTGGCTTCCAAAGATGTCCGTGTCTCGTCTCACATGGGGAATGAAAAAACCCCTTTGGAAACCATGGTCACATAATTTTGAAAAGGGAATAAAAGAGAACTGCACACCCTTGATGATCACCCGGATGGAAGAAATAAGATTCATATACATCACTTTAAAATTAGCATTGCAGCCTTCTTGCTGGTATTTCGAGATGACTGGGACAACCTGATCTCTGCCCACAGTCTGGCCTTCACGCCACCTGCGCATTGTTGGCCGTTTGTAATTTTGTTCCATTCCGTGTGCAGCTGACTGGCCTGTGTTGACAAAAACCCAACCAATGTGAAAAGGGAACGCTGCCAACCACTTGGATGTGTGAGTGGTGAAGGCATTCAAAAAGTGATGATCGGTAGGACAGGGTTTGTTGGGAGTGAGAAACTAATTTCAGTTAAATTCTGGCAGAGTAAACTTCTTCATGGTGTGAATGTATAAATTACCAAAAATAATGTCTAGATATGGCTGATGAATTCTATTTAAAGCTGCACCTGGAAATTGCACTGGACACTTTGAGCACAAAGGATTTCTGGTCTGAAAACAGGCAATAATTGCCTGTTTTCAGACCAGAAATTGTTGTGAGGCACCCTCCTCCTTGTTGTGAGGCACCCTCTTTTTGAAATACAATTATCGTATTTCAGAGGGAGGGTGTCTCACAACAAAGGTATGGCACATGTCATGCCTGCCAAGCATCCCATGTGTTCACCTCTTGCAGCTGATGTGCTAAACAAGTAACTAGCAAAAGTTGCCAGTTCTTTGGACCCTGTGGACCAGCTGTAAATGATCTGCAAATTTCCCATGGTTAGTGAAGGGAGCAACTGCAATGTCTGCAGGCATTGCGGCAGAATTGAAGTAGGCGGCATGCTGCAACAGCAGGTCTGGCCCAATTTAAATCCTGCGCTGTACAGATTCTAGCTTCCGGTTACTGAAATCGCCTTATGATTTTTTATGGAACCCAATGAAAGCACCATCAGCTTGTGAAGTTGACGTCCAGTGTTTCTTGAGGCAAAATGTTTTTTATGGAACAATTTCGGGCCTGTGTCTTTCTTCCGGGGAAGTGACATTCAGGCATGGTGAGTGTGATTTCCGAAGCATTCATCGGCAGCTGCAGCTAGCCGGTGAATGATTCATGATCCTATGGATTCCTCCCATGACAAATTTTACCGTTTGTTCCAGATAAAATGCAAAAAGATTTCTTTGCCTACTTTCTTATTCTGAATGTTCTCCCTTTGTAGAAGTACCTATGAGGGTTTTTGTCATCGTTTATATTCCTGTCTTTGCCTTTGCTTTCTGTTTTTTCTTCTTCTGTATGTCTGTGTTGCGTTTTCCATAGTTTGTCAGAAACTTGTTTTCAGGTATTGCTGTATATTTGAGATAAAAAGCGAATAAAAGTCTTATAACCACACTAACTGACTGTCTACACAAATGTGCTGCAAGAATGGTATCACATTAATTTTTACTCCCAGCTTTTGCTAAGCTAGATTTGTCGCCATCCGTAAGAAATGAGGGAAGCACTAACCTGACGGAAAAGCTTCAAGGAGTCGAAGATTTGACAAAACATGAAAACCGTTAAACCATACCATCCCACATTGCCATTTCTGCTCTCCTCGAAAATCTGATTTCTATCTTTCGCTTTGTTTTCTCGGAGCAGGTCGCGAAAATAATACATGTCAGTCTTATCGACTTCTGGAAAGCAAATGAATCATGACCGTGCCATGTTCTTTTTGCCAGTGCGGTCTTTTTGATGTTGACATGTTTTGAAAGCTCGTGGCAAAAGTTTGCTTTGGCCTATCCGTGCCTCAGAAACCACAGAAAGGTTGTTGCAAAAAAAGGCTGACAAATTGTTCAAATCAAACTGCTTTCCCAAGAAAAATGATATTTAACAGCGGCAATAGGTTGGTTTTTGCATAAAAGTACGTTAGGCATTGCTACTCTTGCTGTGTGCAATCGTTTCCTGGAATTAACAAATTGCACCGTGTGAAAAGCAAATCGAAAAAAAACTAGAAGCTGCTGAGTGAGAGGTAATTCTTATTCCCTTTATGGCTTAAAAAATGGTGGACTCTTATGGCGGTAATTTCGATCCAGGATTAACCTGCAGTTGAGACTTTAGTCCTGACTATTTCTGAAAATTCGCATGCAAATATTCGGAAAGTCAGGACTAAAGTCTCAACTGCAGGTTAATCCTGGATTTAAATTTCCGCCGTTAGAGTGAAAAATAGATAGCAAAAATTGAAGAGCATATTTCAAACCATAAAAGGATGGCTGCTTATTTCAAAACCACCTTTTTAGTAAATTCACATTCGTTAAAGGGTCCCTCAATGCCGTGTTTGCTTGGTAACAGAGATAATGCGAAGGGGGGCCCTCAAATATTTGAACTTTTGTCGAAAAAGTGGTTAAAGCCACTGGCCATCTAAAGTTTGAAATTTGCTCCCTGTATTTTTTGCCCAAAGTTCAACCATTTTCAAGCTGTCGATCTTACAAAATGCAGATTTGGATATTCTGTTGGCGGTATTCCCAATTGACATTCCCTTCAGGTTCAACAGCCAATTCAATAGACAGATTTGTTTGAAAAAATTTCATTTTTATTCACATCGCTCATTACCTTTCCATTGTTGCCTTAAAAGATGCATCCGTCTGTTGAATTAGCTGTTGAATTGAACTTGAGGGTGAGTGGCAATGGAGAATACAGCCTAATGCTTTCTGCGACTGTCCTCATTTCGGTGACCAAACATCGTTTTCTGCAAAACTCTCAAACAGAATGATATCCAACATTGTTTCAACAACTCATTCGGTTAAGAAACAAGTGTTTTGGTCTTTCAGGGCCCCTTGGAACACCCCTCCACATTTCAACTTCATCAAGGGAATGGAGGTATTTTTATCTTGTGGAGAAGGGGCACACAAGCACAAAAAAGTACGGCCTGACGTGATGTCTCTCTTAATTCGTTTTTGGCATTGATGGCCCTTGAATGGACCACTTGCTGGATTTTAGGGACCCTTAACTCCAAAAATGGAGGTCAGGGAGAAATCGTGTCTCCACTTTAATTAATTTTCATCACAAGAAACTTGTCCTGAAACTTTGGATATTTTGCGATGATTTGCATTATTCTGCCCGATTCCCTTGAATGGGTCACACTCACTTGGGTGGCTTTGGAGCCCTTTCAATCCAAAAGTGGAGAGCTAAGAAAAATCATACCTACTTGGTCACAACATTGGATTACATTCGTCTCGAGGAACCTATCCTGGAAGTTTGTTGATGTTTTTCTGGAACACCCTGATGATAGAGGTCCAGGATCCCTGCTCTATTGATGGATCAAATTTGGTGTGTGGATAAAGTTTACTCACCTTATTCAAATTTTTTGTTTGATGAGCTGTGATGAGTCTGACGAACTTTGATGAGTATGATGAGCTGTGATGACTGAATTGCTGTTCTCATGGTTCATGGAGTAATGCTGCATCGCCCCCATTTTGGTCGATCACTAAAGAACCAGAAATGTGTCATGCAAAGGATGTAAATCCAATATCAGACGTAAAGAATGTGATATGCTAATACACCTCAGGAGAAAGTTTCCTTCATTGTGCACGATCTGATCATGCAGTACGACGAGATAGATGGACTTGCACCAGCTGAACGGGGAAACTCACTCGAGCCCACGCACCAATGTCTCATACCATAGCAATTTCTTTATTTCATAATTAAAACCAGCAAAATGCACTGCTAGGTTTAGCCGGGTAGCAGGAATAACGGAAGATCTAAAAGGTGTACGAAGCAAAACCCGGATTGATACATCTATCTTAAGCCTAACCGAACCCAACCCCTCTTTCGTCTGGGACTAGATTCTGCAGAATTTTTAGATGTTAAAAATTAACGTTGTTCCGCGTACCGTTGAAATACACACAGAGTACACACAGAACTTATACAGGGTGGCCCAAAAAAAGGAAACCGAAAGTTTGGATCAAAAATAATGTTAAATTTTCATCCTAACGGATCAACTGTCGACCACACAATTGCGTGGTCTTTTCCTGACATTCGGGGTTCTCTTTTACAAGAATCATGTGGTTGCCCAGCTGCAGTTGACCAGTTTGAATTGGCGACTTCCAGCATCTCATCACTGTTGCATTCATGATCTGAAGCTGATCATTTCCACATGTTGGAGATTTACCTGCTGATTGATTTCTGATTAAATAATTTAATGAATTTTGCCGCCAATCGGGAAGAGTGTGCGACCATCAAGTGATCTGAAAACTGCTTCTTTTCCGTCTCCTCAAAGGAATCAATGTGATGTTAGTCGCTGATAGCAGTTGTTGAGCGGAAAGCCCAGACTTTCTTCCTTCATGACAATCCTATTGTTTGCAGAAGAACAGTCAGCCGAGACAATCTGGAGGGGTCACAACCTCCAACGTTTGAATTTTGTGGGAGAATGCTGTACCCTGCTGCAAGGTCCACTGCAAACTTGACAACGGGAGTTCCAATTCGCGCTACATTCAACGAAGACTTGATGGATGCTGCTCGACTTCCTCGAAACTGTGATGACATTTTTTCATTCATCCACGTCAGAGGGTGGCCAGAGTGGCAATGATTTTGAATTTGGACCTATCAGAAAGCACGGAAGATGGCCACCAGATGCAATAATTTGTGTTCCGATGGGGCAGAACAGTTAAAATCTGCTTCAAAGGCAGCATCAGTTATGTTGAAAGCATGAGCCCAACATGTGTCCATAGATGAAGCTTCCAATGCTGACACTCAACAAGAAAACGAACGACTTGATCCAACAAACTGCACCATTCCTAACTTTTTGTAGTGTGGGGAACATCTTGAGTGCACCTTGACAAAACAGACTGAAAACAAATCATGAAACTGACCAACACCAGCAGACAAACCAAAAAAATTTGGGTTACCTTTTTTTGGCGACCCTGTACACTCGAAACACAAAGAAGAAAGTATAGAAAAGACAAATTCAATGAAAATAACTCGAAAGTTGAGGTGATCAGCCTGATCACCTCCAACAGATCAGCAAGTAACATTACCAAACAAAAATTGGAAGAGCAAAAGAATGAAAAACGAGTCCAGTACTTGAGTCTACTTTTTGTTGATTTTCATAAAGCATTCGACTTAGTTCCGCATTTTCACCTCCAAATAAAATGGGTTTCATTAACTTGGGCTGAAATGATTGCCATTTTTTGTCCAGGGTTCCCCAGGCAGGGAAAGTCAGGGAAGGTCAGGGAAAGTCAGGGATCACTTCAAAGGTAAGGGAAAGTCAGGGAAATGCCCAAAAATATGCGAAAAGTCAGGGAAAATCGCAAAGGTTCATATGGATCATCAGGATCCTGTGAGCCCGAAAATGATCTAGAAATGAAATTTTGAGGCCAAAATGAACACTTAAATTTGTAAACTTCTTCCTGCCTCAGACACCGTGACGCCTGCGGTGGGCTTTGAAGCAACACTTCATTTTGGTATTTTGGAAGCTACATTTTCCTTCAGTTTGGTCAGGAAATGGATCGGCAAAGGTCAGGGAAAGTCAGGGAAATGGATAGACAAAAGTCAGGGAAACGAAAACTCAAAAAGTTGTGGGAACCCTGTTCGTCGCACTACCTCTATGGTGACCGCGATTTCCTCTATGACTGTGACGAGTCACTCGTCAATTTTGGGGTTCCTCAAGGCAGTGTGCTCAAACCACTTCCGTTCACATTAACGGAACAGAGGAACGGAGAATTCGTTGGCAGGTAAATGCACTCACGAGTGAAAAAGCCGTTGAAATGTTTTGTGAAATCGGTGATTGAGGAAAGTCTACCTGAAAAATTTGTTGAGCCCGCCCAGGGTGACGAAACACAGAAAACGATGTCGTAGGGGATATTCGAATTTTTTCAGAGATAATAGCACGGAAGAGACTTAGCCTTCTTTCAAGGTGTCAAGATGGAAGCAGGCTGGCTACACTCCTATATTTCCTATATTTGTGGCTAGTGTCCTATATTCTCCTCATTTTACTATAGTTTGGGGAAGCTCCTATATTTTTGGTTGCTTTGCCCATTCCAATGATTTTTAAGCAAAATATTGGTACATGGAATTTTTACCCAATACATCTCTGTTTGGAGAATTGTAAATTTGGGAGCTGAACTGGATATTGACACACACAGCTGCGAGGAATTTTTTCTCTGCCTCTCTCTTTTACATGCGTATCTGTCCATGGAGGTTGTTGAAATGTGTTTCCTTTGGAGCTGAGCTGTGACTGCTTGAGATTCACAAGCACAAGCTTCTCCTCTTCCCACTGTTAACTGGTAGAGTGAAATAATGGTTTCAAAGTGATCGATTGTTTGTGCACTGAGCTCTACACACTCATCTCAGTTTAAAACCTTCTTTGTGAATAGAATATCTAGCTGGGGAACAATGTCGTGTCATTTTATGTCAGCATTTGCCAAAAAAGTGTTCAGAAAGTGATCTCTGCTGTCTATAAAACGAATTTCGCATGGCTCTAGTAGTTAGGTAAACCACAGCAGAAAAGTGAATGGTTATTAATTGCAAATTTTGCTTTTTTGATCTTCTGAACTTAGTTCTTTTCTCTCTTTACCTGTAGAAGATGCTCAAATACAACACGAAAAGTAATTATTCAAACTGGGTTTGTCATCGAGATGGAAATGGACATAAAGTAGGAGAGGAGATTGATTAGAAGTTGTCAGTGGCAATGAGAGTACCAGTACCATTTCATTTGACATCAGAAATAGTGGATTTTCAAAAGTCAGCCAACATTCATCCACGGCAAAACATGTGAGAGCTGCCAGCGCTGTATTATCTTCTGGTCAATTGAAATTTGTATTTGGTCCAAGAGAAGATGGTGATGACTGATGGCACTTCTTCTTCAGACGACTGGTGCCAGCAATAAAGGAGACACAGTTCAAAAATCACTGTTTATCTTAGATGGGGACCAAACAACTAAAGCTGAGATCCTGTGGTGTTTAAAGATTGTGGAATCCGGTCTTTCTTTTAGATCTTGTGAGAACATTAATGACTTGTTCAAGGCAATGTTCCAGACAGTAGGATTGTGAAGTCCATAACATTGGGCAGTGATTGCAGTCCAATGATTGATGTCCCAATGATTGGCTGGAATTGTTGGTTATACGAGGGGTATTGAATAAGTTTCTGCCTTTGAATAAAATGTTTTTGCAAGTTTTTCTCACGTGGCATTAAATTTCTAGGCCTACATTTTTGATTGAATCTGGTATCTTTTTCAAATTGCAAAAAATTTATAATTTACATCGGATTGGTCTAGAAATCATCTGATGTTTCAAATAGATCAGATTTTAATGCCATGGGAGAAAAACTCCTGAAAAAATGAAATTTTATACAAATGCAGAAACTTTTTCAGTAACCCTCAGCCATGAGTCCATGTGATGTGACTGAGGCCTGCAATCACTTTTTCCTGATTGTTTGATTATGGTCATTGAATGATATGGGACTATGAACCAGAACCACCTATATTTTTGCACAGAAAGTCCTATATTTTTTCATTCCCCTGTAGCCAGCCTGTGGAAGGGGGGAACAGAACTGGACCAGTACTGCTATTTTGTCCTACCGTAACCTGGTCCTACCTGGTTCTTGCTTCTCAATGGAAATATGATGGACCTTGAACGACTTGAGAGACCATGAAACAGGTGTCAGCCACAAGAAAACAGTGAAATCAGGAGAAGTGAACTGACATTGATCTACTTTTAAATCGATCTGAATGTACACACCATGCAACACTCCACACCAAAACTTTACATTCTTGAGGAACTCTAGCACAATTTTGGGTAGCAACATCCGCCACAAAACATCATGACCTTCGTATGAGGAACAAGACTGCATCATCCCCGTTGAAATTGGATTCTTGCCAGCCCTTTTTCAAATTTCTCCCGTGGTTTCTGTTAGGGGAGACTCCTTGTTTGAGGAAATTTTGAACCAAGGTACTTACCTTTGAAATTTGAACCAAGGTACTTCGACCTCAACGTGATGTTTTGTCAACCAGACCAAAAACCAGCAACTTTTGACTTATCAACTTGACTACTCCACTTCACACGGAGACATCGCGTCATCCATTGAGTGAGTCGGCAGACCCAACTCTCAATATAGGTCAATACGGTGACCAACCGTTGTATATGTTTGACGGAAGCACCGATGCTTTAAAGGCATCATCCGTTCATGTATGTACTTAGACCTTTGAAATTTAGCGCAGATGTGTGTTTCGGTGAAATAAATATGCATGTAAGTTGTGGTTTTGATAAGTCTTGGCTTCTGAAAATATACCTTGTGCAGTTTTTGAGTGCCCATGGAGAGTTTTGAAGAACAATAACAAAGCATTATGCAAAGCATATGCAATTTGCGAAGCAGATTTTTTTTGTTTAATTTGCATGTGGTCTTCGAAAGCTTTTTGTAGACAGAGCCCAAAAATGATGATTTTCAAGACAAATGGAAAACAGCTCAAAGCAGAAAAAGCAGGAAGCTGGCTGAAATCTCTCGCTGTCATATTATTCAGCATGAAATTTTGCTTCGGGGTTCAGCTTTGTACGTTGAAAATGGACAATTGACCATGAAAAACCCAAAGCAGTGCAGTCAGTGCACTCACTTGAGCAAAAGCGGCGCTGTGGTGGTTTTGTGCCAAATCATCTGTGCGCATTGATATCAGCTTGAAAGTATCGCGGGGGTGGGGTTCGGGGAGGGGTGTCCCCCTCCCCGAAGGGGGAAATTTTTTGAAAATT
This sequence comes from Sinentomon sp. SZTP_YWyxl, assembly GCA_030068105.1. Lineage (NCBI taxonomy): Eukaryota > Metazoa > Arthropoda > Protura > Sinentomata > Sinentomidae > Sinentomon > Sinentomon sp. SZTP_YWyxl. The sequence goes on from JASGXE010011787.1 coordinate 34,315, forward strand.
AGCACCTCAAGAGGTGCCCAGAGTTCGTGATTTTTGAAAGAGCTGGCATGGCTTTTGTCGCAAGCACCATCTGCATGCCTCGATTGAATTGACCAATAATCATTTCGCAAAAAATTCAACAGCGCAATTCTTCATTGCAAATTCCAACTTCCAACTGGAACCAACGTTACACAAAAATTGACGAAATACCGATCGACAAAAATCGGCCAATTGAGGGCATCGTGGGGATTCATTCAACAAATGGTAAACAAACGGGGGATGAGGCAAGGGCAACAATCCCCCCAGAAAATAGCCCTTTCAATTATTGGGGGGATGCATCCCCCCAACCCCCCCATGATCGGCGCCCCTGGAAGTTGTTCATCTTGGCGCATGGAAAAGAAGTTCATCTCGACACATCAGCAACAACAAAATTGTGTGATACACCGCTCAGTTTTTTGTTTCTGCAACTGGTCATCGCGGTCGGGTCGAAGAGGTCATTCCTCGCATTGGGGCACAAGGGGAGGTGGCTTTTCTAATGCGGAAAGAGACATCTCTGGCGTGCCAGGACAGCCACAATCACAGGATGACCCAAAAAACTGCACCAGTGGCACAACGGAATTGGACATAACTGAAGCAGCCAACCCTAAAATGTGGCAGCCCTGTTTGACACCACTGTGCTCTGCTGCATTGCTTGTCCATGGGGTTGGAATCGAAGTCTGTTGACAGATTATGCTTTTCAATGCTGGACAATGATGTTTCTCTGGTGTTTCGCTGCTTCGTTCATCCTGATCTGTGGAATGACGCAGAGAAGTGAATTTCCCATTCGCAATTTGCAATGTAGATATGGAAGCGGCGTCAAATGGATGTTGCCGGAGTCTGTTGAGAGGGTCCGTTGAACCGTTGAAGTCAAATGTGCGATTGCAGCCTGAGCCTCTCGAGTTCTTTTCTCAGATCGCAAAAATGTTTGAAAGAAGCTGCAGTTGTTGTTGCTTGCTATTCGAATTGCTACTCTTTCCAAGTTCCTGAACTTCGTTGTGGATGACAGCTGCAAAATACCTACTTTAATTTTGAGTTCACCATTAACTTGGAGTCCAAAAATCATGTTTTCCACCGTGCGGCAAACCTTCCGCATCACACACATCCTGTGCTCTTCGAATTAATGGTGCCATCCTCGCGACTGGCACGCTTTTCTGGCCAAATCGGCCACAGCCTCTGCTTACCGTTTTGAAAGTAGCGGCGATCGGGCATTTTTTGCTTTTCCTTGGGCGTTGTCGCATATGAATCGGCATGCTAACGAAAAATCGATTAGACAAAACTACTTGAGATGTCCAACAGACGGAAATCCTTCTTTGCTTCTACTCTCAGCAATTATTCACTCTTGTGAAATCGCACATCATCTTGTTGTAATCAAATTGTTTGTTTAAAATCCGTTCTCTTAATTATTTGGTAAGCAGGGCATACACGATGCGAAGTTCTTTTCCCGAAGTATCACCAAACCGACTTTAAAACCCTTTTAAAAAAGCCTACTCATCATTCCCATTTTTCCTGCATGGGAATTTTCATGCCTGAGGTGTGCTCTACCTTTTCAGCCAATTTCAATCCCATTTTTCTCAAGACATTTTTTGTTTTTGGTCAGGGCTATATTGTGCCGACATCTAGGCAGTTCGGCATCTCATTGCCATGACCAAGCAAATCAATTTACGAGTATGTATCCGAGAGTTTGGTGTGCTCGCAAAAATCATCCCGTTTCCAGCATTTCCGAAGTCCTGTCGATCGTCCTGCTTTCGAACTCTGTGGTGGTTGGAATTCTAATGTTGTTTTGGACCAAGACCAGACGTTCCATTGTCGGTTTCGTGCGGCCTTCCTTAAACGTGACGATGCTTCTAGCGCCTGTTTATTCATGCGAAACTTGCATTCTCTGTTCCATATACTCGTAACCCTGCAGTCCGAAAATGATGTCTTCCACATTTGGTTGGATGTTTTTATACCTTTTCCCACCAATCGTTTTTTGCAAAATCTCGCAAAAAAGTTTGCCTTTGGAGCGTGTTTGTTTGTCAAGAAAAGGTGCGTTTCTGCAGAAAATAAAAAAAACTCTGAGCGATATTTTGCCTGGGTCCTGGCCATGGAATTTTAACTGTTCGGTCCAGCGGATTCCACCCAATTCGGAATCATTCTGCTGGTCTCCAGCAAAGAAAATGACCAGAGCACGATTTACCATCACGGGAGATTTACCATTGCTTGCAGGTCTGTGTTATGGCTGACCCACGAGAAGTAACGTTTCTGACTCTAATGGCTTTGAACTTGACGAAGATCTTTAATTAGCAAGACAATGAAACATTGTGGCTTCGGTCGGCAGGCGAAAAGCACACAAAAGATGGTTCGGTGGCTTGTGCAGCGCGTGCCACAAAAGTGGCCTGTGGCTTCTGGCATGATTTGCACTTCATGGCCAGAGCCAGACTGCAAATCTTCACTTCATTCACTGCAAATCTTCACTTCATGGCCAGACATGATGATGACTCTTGCACCGAAGCGGAAGAAAGAAACAATCGTTTTTGAGCCATCCTGTATACAGAGCATATGATGAACCAAACGTGCAACAACCAAAAAAGGTAAACTGTACTTATGGGAGCAGATTACTTAATGATGACGGAAGGTTGCTACCAAATGAGCAAAGAATGGACCGTTGCTTCCACTCCACCATTTCGTTAAACGCACCTTTGTAAACGTTATGTAATGCCGAATAAATACAGAAAACCTTCTTTGGAAAGCGCAGCGGACATCTCTCTTATCGGGAACGAATTGGATTCACGGATGGGAAACAGCGTAGACCTACAGGGTTTTCGCAATGTACAGGTATTAACGATAAAATTGAGCCCTATACGGAAGGAATGGGCTCCCGTCCAAGCAATGTGTTGTTGCCTAGCAACCCCAGAAGTTTTCAGACGGTGTGAGTTGTTTTGATTCAAAATTACGGGGGTTGCTAGGCAACAACACATTGCTTGAACGGGAGCCCATTCCTTCCGTATAGGGCTCAATTTTATCGTTAATACCTGTACCTGCGGTTAAATCCGAGAAGGGCATTGCAATACATTTTGTGGCTTATCCTGCAGCATGAATTTGGATTTTTGTTTCATAAATCCCGACATCACCAAACTGCAGAATACAGATACCTTCAGGCATGCTTAACCTGTTGATGAGTGTGTTTTCAAATAACCAGGTGTGTGTTGGGGTTGTCTGCACAAAGGTAAGCAGTCAGTCAAGTCTGCCGAAACGCTAGAGCGTCTCGCCCGGAAGCTTCAGAAAACTTTAGCTGAGTGAGGGTGACTGACGGCCCCAGTGAAGCAAGGTTAGTCACAACATCCTGTTTTGACCAAAGACCTCTTTTGCCTTTGATGCAGGTCTTTGGTCTTGGCCGCTTACAGCAGAAGATGTAAAGTCGTCTGTCTTTTTGATGCTCAACCTGGTCATCCAAATGCCAGAAGTGACAGCACAGGACAGGATATGAAAACATGCATTTTGGACTTCTGTTGGAGTTTTTATTCCGCGACTTTTGCAACGCCTGTCATGAACACAACACATTATCCTTCTTCATCTGTTGCGACAATCGCAGAATGTAATTGCATTTCCTTTCATTAAAAATGAAAACAAATTTGAAATCTCAGTTCTGTTAGATCTGACTTGATATGTCTTTATTTGGTTTCCTGGTCCCTGGTCTTCGCTGCTGTTCGCAAAGAAGCGCTGCGTTATTTTCTTTGATGGGAACTGTGCAACTGTGTTTGCGAGTAACGGCCTATATTCAGTCATTTTACCGCAATTTGTCAATGTGATGCCTTGTTACACGAGTGGGCCTGCATATACTGACAACACAATATGATGAAGCGATTGATTGACTAAATGAACCCTCGGCTCGTTAAAAGTTTGAGCTTTTGCGGAAATGGTTCAATTTGGAAAACAGATCTAACTTGTCACTGATGGACCAAGTTTAAGTACCTGCATGCTTTGACGATGAAGAACCTTTTCCAAAACCTGCCTCAAGCTCAAGCGGCGGCGAGAATAGCTCCGCTGTTTGAACTTCCATCAAATTGCCGGCTAAATTTTAGAAAAAGTAGCCTCGAAACCTAGAGGAAGCGTCCTTCAGAGATGATCTCGCCGCCTCATCACTGCAGATATACAAAACGAGGGTGACGCTAACTCCGAGCTGCGCGAGTTAAATTTTCGCCATCTGTTCCAATTTAAAAATTAATTGACTTGTGGCAGCGCCCAGCGGGAATTTTCCGTTCTCTGCAGCGCTTTTGAAAATTTGTCCGTTTGATTGTTGTCAGTGCCAACCTTTGCGCTGAATCGAGGATGATTTTTCGAGCTAAGTTTTGAAAGTCTGGTCAAACTTTGTGTTTATCGGCTGAAGAAAGAGGATAAATTTGAGGGGAAACATGTCAATTCTCATGTCTTTAAGTGGCCTTCTGCTTCACGGGTTGCTTTCAGGTTGGTCATAGGATGGTCACTGGCTCCGTCCGGTCGAGAACCTTTGATTGTCATGTTCGGGACTCTAATTTAGCTGATTGCTCTTCACAGATACCAACCAATAAAATCCAATCACGTTGATCGCATGGTTTGGGAGGTCACGACTGAAGGACGAAGGTTCAAAATACCTCCGTCTTCTTCGGTTGCGATTTGAGAATAACTGCAAATTACATTCCTCGAAACGTGAACGAATAGAGTTGTCTGAGATGAATTTCGGGCCAAGCGGAAAAGATCAAAATCTCATATCGAAACGTGTCGCTAGTCCACCAAAATGCGTCGATCGAAGGTGAAATTTCAAAGGGCTGCCCAATTTCAACGGGGTCTGTTGCAGTTTGACGTTATTCAAGAATGTCATGTTTTGCGGCGTATGTTGCAATTGATTCTAAATGGCGCCTAATGAGTTTATGCGAATGCAAATGTTATGTTCGAAGAATTTGTGTTCGAACATTAATTTTTAATGACAATTTTTTATTATAAAAGTTTATTTTTCTTTACATATTTTGGTATTTTTTTGCGATAACAATGATTTTACATGTGATTTTAATTTATATAATGGTATTTTTATGATTTTATAATAATTTGTGTTGGAGGAATTTTGGCGTATTTTCTCAAAATCGAGCGCGAAGAATCGCAATGCCAATTGTGCTTTTTCCACTATTTCAAAGACAAATGACAATGACCGTGGTTCGTTGAGTTTGGGGAAAGAAAAAAAAACTCTCTGGAACACGACAATTTGCACCGAAAAACAAATGTCCATATAAACAGCGGCATGGATGAAAATGAAGCGCGCAGTGTGGGATATCAGCTTCCCTCATACTCACAGACACGGGAGTCACAGATTAGGCACGGAGATGGATTCATAAAGGTTGAGGATTCAACATCCGGCCACTCCATGCGCAGATTGGGCCGAAATATGGAGCGCATTTATCTGCTGCCATGTCGGGAATGTTCTATTTCCGCTTTGATACATCGCAGCCATCTCCCAAATGTTGCTAACGAAGATTGTACCGATGATAATATTGCATTGTGACTCAGCCATACATGACGAACAGGTAAGAGCACCACATCGGCAAAGAATGATTATGAAACTATAGGGAGCTGGTTATCTGCAGCCTACGAATAAAACGACAGGATGGCTATTGTATAACGCAGAATGTGCCGATTATTTACCTGTTTGAGAACGAAAACCCCCGCTTCAATCCGGGATTGTTGGTTTTTGTTCTTTTTTAGTCTTTTGGCCCCTACTATGTAGGCTTTCGAGTGTATTGCATTCGCTGTTATTCCGTTACACATGGCCTGACAACCGTATCAACCACGTTGGAGATGTAGAATTTCATGAAAGGGAACAATAAATACCATATGGGGGAACAATCGCACACAGAAAGCACAGAAAGGAAGTGAATATTGCATACATGGTGCTCAGAAAACGATGATGAAAATGTCAAGGTTTCGGTGCTTGATTTCAATTCGCCGCCTTTTCTTCTTTATCGATTTGATGGTGGTCCTCGGAAAATCTCATTATTTTGGACGTGATTTCAGTAACCGTTAAAAGAATTTTTGTGGAATTTACTCGATGGTGTGTGGCGATCTTGCAGTTTTGCCGCCATCCCATGCATGTGGAATTATCTAGAATTGTGGAATAATATTTGTGGAATTATTTTGGGCCTTTTCAATAAAAGTTTGCACTGTTTGCAGTGTTTTTGTAAATGGAATTCACTCGATGGTATTGGGCAAAACGTTGCGATCTTCTCATTTTTCCGCCATCTCCTGTGGAATTGTAGCATTGTTATTTGTGGAATTAATGTGGGCCAAATTTCGAAGTAGAAATTTGCAGTATTTTTGTAGTTGGAATTCACTCGATGGGATGGGCAAAACCTTACAATCTTCTCATTTTCCGCAATCTATGATGTAGAAGCGATGTCGGCGATGGACCGCTGGTTTTCTTTCTTGCCAGTGCCTTCTCGGCAGTTGCCATTCATTGTCTTCTGCAGATAGATGTCAACTCGCAACTGAACTGCGAATCTGACACCACTTAAGAATTGCTCAGCAACATTCCCGGCCTGGAGGGACTCAACCAAAGAAATGTTTCCGATCCAACATTGAAACGGCACCAATAGCCTGCAATCTCGCCAGACTTTCGCAGGCAACTTTACTTTTTAGGCAACAAAACGTCCGCGAACTTGGCGTATTCCACACGTTGTGACAGGCATGCGGAACTGTAACCGATTTTATCGCATGCAACCCGTCAGGAATAAAACGTTTTGGGGAAAGCAAAAGCATTGGCGTGCTGTTTCAAAGTAGGACCTATATCTGATTCAGTGAAGAAAAGGTTCAAATAATTATTCAGGTACTTTGATAAATCTTGGACTAAACACAAACACAAAAAGGGAATCAAGGAACAGAAGACGTTGGCAACCCCAGAAATGAAAAAGGATATGTTGGACCTGGAAATGAGGGACCGTAGAAACCGTTTGAGGCGTGAACGAGATAGCAATTTTATGAAGTGGAACCTGAGAACAGAGAATGAGAACAATCATAAATGTGAGCATCTCGAACACATGTTCTGAAACACCATGTGCAACGACCCGCCCTCTCATACCTGTTCTGTCCACAGGTGGGGAACTCCAGCCGTGTTGTCTCCCAACTGTTTTGACTTCCACACCTATGCGCCACAAAAACACCGACCGTCATTACAAGTTAGCAGCCAGTGGATGGGGAATGAATCATCTGTCCTGATGAGGAACCTCAGTTCCCCCACCAGTCACCACAATTTATTGCGTTCATCGAAAATGCTTCAAAGACCAACCTGGTGGAGTCGACTCCGACAGGCATGGCTGAAATTCTTTTTGGAGAGGGCGAGCTGCACCGTGCACGTGAAACTCCGTGAACTCAACCGGAGGTTTTTCGATGTCTGTGGGGGCACAAGACTGGTCGGAGGTCTGGGAATGCCCCATGCCTTGTCTTGGCCGCAGGACTGATCTTCCTCCGCACGACATTTCAGTTTTGGCAGCGTGTTGATCTCTGCCGATTTCTTATCGAACCAAAGATGTCGGCTGCGAAAAAATGAGCCCAAGCTCGCATCATCAAAAGTTATTAAAGTGAACCCGATTTCTGAGTTAAGTTGCAAGTTGTTCTTTTGCGTGAAAACTTGGCTTTCTTTTCACATATCCCACTGCCACAGCAGCGGAGCAGGTGGTTCGATGAGGAGAAAAGCAGGTGTTGATGTGAAAATCTGCATTCTGAATCAGTCATCCAACGCGCAGCGGAATGGAATATGCTTCAGGTTTTCTTTCTGAAGAAAGAAAAACAACAACGTGAAGAATCTGTCGACGTGAATTATTGTTGAGCGATGCAGTGAAAAAGGCCTGTGGAGTGGAAGGCGATTTCGTGTTTGCACCTTCGTTTTGTTTTGTGCAATTTTGTTTGGTCTCCAAACGAAAACAACCCATTTCGATGACGTTTCCAGTTGCAGTTTCATTGGTGAAACCTCGGAAAACTTGGTGCAATGAAGCAATGACCTTTGTTTGAAGAAGGCTGAAGGGGGAAAAGTCAAGTCATCCCAACGAACTAAACAACTAAAGTGTATCTCGTTGAGTCATCCCCATCAAAAGACTGACTGAAATTCGGTCGAAGGCAGCATCGGGTTCAGCCGCACAAGTTTTTGCGCTTGACTTGCAGTGGAGAGAAGAGTCCGGTGGAGAACCACTCAAGGCTTTAATGAGTCTTTCTGACATCCGGCGTCATGCAATTTGCCCTCATTTGAAAATCGAGCTTTTCGCAACGAACTTTCCACGAACTCTTCTGATATTGTATTGTATTTGTATTTAAAATTTGCCATATAAATGCAAATATTTAAATCACATTAAATTACACACAAGGAAAAAACAAGACAATAAAACGACTGTTCAAAAACATGGCGAGAGAGAGAAAAGGCTCAAAGTAAAAATGGACAATCAATGCAGAATGGCAAGAGATGCCAGTGAAGTTGACCTCTAATGAGCAGGAGGATTTCTAATTAAATTAGAGTCCTTGGGGAGGGTATTCCACTCCCGAAGGGTTTTCGGAAAAAAGAATGAAAGTGAGCGTTTCTTTCTCGTCGGAACAAAAAATTGTTGCTTTGAGACCGGCTGCTATTAAACTGGCTCGCTTGTGCAAATGAGCAAAGAACCCCAAAGAATGTTTTCTAAGTGTAAAGACGTCTGTGCGAGACCTTCTTTGGGGGTGAGAGCCCGAGGTCAAAAAGCATAGCCGTTACACTGGATGTGTGTCATTCATTATGAAACGGACAGTAGGAACTTCTCTGCACCTTTTCAAGGGCGTCAATGTGACTCACAAGAAAGGGATCCCAGGCACAGCACCCATATTCGAGAATAGGCAGGACAGTTGTTTTGTAGGCCATTAACTTGATTTGGACAGTTTTTAGTTTACAATTACAGTTAACAATTAACAGTTTTGTAGGACATTAACTTGTGGCCATTAACTGGCCACTCCAGTTCAAGGTCCTGGACAATGTTACCCCTAGATTATTTGAAAGAGTGCACACTGCAGATATAGGTGTCCCATCTAGCGAATAAGTCCGTTTAGGCATTTGGATGCCAGGCCTGACCGACCTGATGAATGTCATTGAAGCACACTTCCCGACATTTATTTTCATCTTCCACAATTGCCACCAACTTTGAATTTTAGTGAGGTCAGACTGCAAAACTTCTTGGGATTCAGGATTTATATGTATTCAGTAAATTACTAAATCGTCGGCGAAAAGCCTAGAAGTACAGCACAAGTTACTCAAAATATCATTGATATAAAAAATAAGAAAAGCAGTGGCCCAAGTGAACTTCCTTGAGGAACACCGGAGGACAAAATCAGCGCTTCGTCAGACAAACACCCTTCCACCGAAACAAAGGCTCTTCTGTTGGACAGAAGAGCCTTTGTTGAGATGATTCCAAGAGTGCGATCAGGGCAACTGGAAAATCGGTGGCAGCAAGCTTCCCTAATAGCAGCTGATGGTTAACCTTGTCAAAGGCCTTCTCAAAATCAATGAAAACAGCATGCACCTGCTCTCTCCTCTCCAGACTTAGCGAAATCTCATGAACAAACCCAATTAGTTGAGTCTCACATGACTTTTTGTTATGAAACCCGTGCTGGGAGGGGATGAATAATTTCCTTCAAAACAGCAAAATCTGTAAGTGCGAAGCACAACAATTTTTCAAAAATCTTTGAGGCGCTGGAAATAAGAGAAATATTGGCCTGTAATTCAATGCATTTGAGCCACAACCTTTCTTAGGTGCTTTCTTAGGTCATCTCCCTTCTCTCAGCCGTTGTTTGCTGGACGCCGTGCTGGGAGGGGATGGATAATTCCCTTCAAAACAGCAAAATCTGTAAGTGCGAAGCACAACAATTTTTCAAAAATCTTTGAGGCGCTGGAAATAAGAGAAATAATAGGCCTGTAATTCAATGCATTTGAGCCACAACCTTTCTTAGGTGCTTTCTTAGGTCATCTCCCTTCTCTCAGCCGTTGTTTGCTGGACATTTGAATTTGTGGCCGGAATACGCTTCACCGAGACACGTGTGATCTGAGATTTTTCTCTGAGACTTTGCCAAAAGTGAAAAACCAGGCGGTAAAGTGCTTCGGGGAAGCTTGTACGCCAAATCTTCGGTTCTGCTGTGTAATCCGGTGCAACGCACGTCATTAATTTTGGTGTTTCGATTGATGTGATAATGGGAACAATCTTAAATGCACAGATTTGTCTGGAGTGCAGACAAATCTTAAATGCACAGATATGCTTCTGTGTGAGAAGCAAGATAGTGCTATGCACTATCTTGCTTCTCAAATTCAGCTTCCGCTGTGTGAAGAATCATACGCCAGCCAATCTGGTGCAATTGGGTTGCCGTGCGTGGCTACAGCCTCTCCTCGTGCCAGTGCTCTTTGCGATGGCAGTGCTTCAGCGTCTGATTTTGCTGGATGCGAGGCTCAGTGCACCCGTGTGCCCTTCAGTGCACATGGCTTCGATACCTCGAAACCACCTCCAAATCTGGCACATTCCAGGAATCCCAAGAGTGGACGTGGGATTCCTGCAATCCCTGAAGCTGGTCATGTGGTGGCTTCAGCCCCTTCTTGTTCAAGGCAACATCAGACCACCCA